>RCUC01114577.1:0-16773 GCA_003697995.1 Taxidea taxus jeffersonii | reverse complement strand
CCCCCCCCCCCCATGCTTTTAGTGTGGACATTCAGATACCTGTTGCATGACCCTTTACAGTCACTTAGACACACACACAGCCTGGAGGCTCCTTATCTTCAGTGGCAGCTGCATCCATTGAGGCGCCAGAGCTTGTCACTCTTTTGCTACTCACTCCCAGTCTCAGAAAATTCTGTCTCACTCACAGGCTGTTTTCTCAAGAATCTGGTGTTCTCTCTGCTTTTGCCACTTCTGATTTCTGATTCTGTTTTTGTTCTCTCTGCCACTCTCCTCTCTGTGACTTTTTCCTCCTTCTCTGATCCATGTAGTCTTTTAGCAAGCGTTTGTTGAACACCTATGATGTGCTATACCCTGAGGATGCAAAGTAAAGGACAAAACCAGGCCCAAAAAAGTGTGGTGGGTAGAAGTGCCAGAACAGGTAGACACTATGCCAACCAAGTGGGGAGAGGCTGCATTCTGTCCAGAAAACCTGGGGTTGGCTTCACAGAGCAGGCACCTGTGTGTGGTCTCCTATGGGAAACTGCAAGGAAATTCTTGGGGCAGTGAACCGTGTCAACCAACTGTCCTGTTTGTAAGAAATGTAAAGTAGTGTAACTAGAGAATTGTGACCTAAAGATTCAGTGGAGTCAGGTGTGGGGCATGACTGAAAACATAGCCAGGGGCCAAGTTGTAAGGGATCTGCTGTCACAACCAGGAAGGTGTAGGGCCTGGCCTGCAGGTGGCAGAGAGCATTGAAGGGAGCCCGCAGCTGGTCTGTGAGCATGTTGGTTCTGGCTGCCTGGCAGGGTTAGGACTGAAGGGAGGAAAGACTGGAAGAAGGGCACGAGTCAGGAACCTTAGGTGGGAACTAGAGGGGGATGAGAAGGACCAAACTAGGGTGACATAGAGAGGGGGTAAGTGAATAAATGTTGCAGACGACAAGTTAGTGGGGCTTCGTGAGAGGAGGAGGGTAGCCCCAAGCTTCTAACATAGAACTGTGCACTGGTGGTGCACGAGCTAAAGGGTAGATTGTGGGTGAAGATCCTGAGCTCCGTTTGCCGATTCAAGGTAGGGGGACGGGGCAGGGAGGAGTTGCCCAGGAGGCAGCTGGAAATACGAGTCCAGATTCCCGGGGTCAGATATGGTAACTTTAGGGTTCAGATGATGGCTTTAACCTTAGACTGTCCAAGGAGAATAGGAAAAAGGGAAGAGGACACACTGGGAAATAACAGCTTTCAAGGATGGCCGGTGTTTCACTGTAACCGGTGCTTTGTTAGGACACAGTGACTGGAACACTGAACCGGAAACACTTACAGGTCCAGTGGAGGTGGAGGAGCTGCCAAAGACACTCAGGTCCTAAAAGTCAGGCAATTAGAGAGAAGAGTGCCTGTGGTGGAGGGTAGAATAGGAATCATGGTGAAGTGACCTTTGGGGCTCACTGGTGTCGGTGAGAAGTAGTGTAAGTAAGTCCGTGAAAAGTAGTGTAAGCATGTAAGTAAGAAGTCTCTCCTGCCTTCAGAGAGACCTGCTGCTTCTTAAGTTTTACATGAAAGGATTGATATTTATGGCATATATATTGATAAAAATCAGCTAATCAGAACTTCCTTTGCTTTCTGGGGTACCTGTGTAGCTCAGTTAGTTAAGCTTCTGCAGTCGGCTCTGATCATGATCCCAGGGTCCTTGGATGGAGCCCCATACTAGGCTTCCTGCTCAGCGGGCAGTCTGCTTCTCCCTTTGCCTCCGTGCTCACATACTCATGTTCTGGCTCATGTAAATAAACAAAATCTTAAAAAAAAAACAAAACACACACACACACACCCTTTGCTTTCTAATTGGAAGACTAAATTGAATAAGAGTGTGTGTGTATGTATACATTTTTTAAAATTTTTTATTTATTTGCAAAAGAGAGAACACAAGCAGGGACATGGGCAGAGGGGGAGGATGAGGGACAAGTGGACTCCCCGCTGAGCAGGGAGCTCTGTGTGGAAATCCATCCCAGGACCCTGAGATCATGACCTGACCAGACGTCAGACACTTAACCAACTGAGCCACCCAGGTACCCCAAGGGTATGATTTTTATCTTTCATTGGTTTGGCTTTTCTTGTTTGCAGCCCAGAAGGCTTTCTTTTTTTCCCCTTCATACAGCAGATCCTGTTCTGGATCTAGCCAGCCTACAAGATATTAGAAAGTTCCCAATCAAAAATTGTACTCTGCATGGATTTGGTGATACTGAGGCCTTCTAATCGGAATCTCTATTAATATGCAAACAATACAGTTTACCTCTGTTGTCCATGGCTTCAACTATAAATGCACCGAAAGCATGATGCTTGCAGTGCGTTTGATAATTCGACCTGCCCAGCATGAGGCTGGAGTGGGTGGACGTCTGCTTTTCTCTCCGTCTGTTTCAATCCCTAGATAACTCTCATGGTATCCCTAACTCTACAGAGAGATGACAAATCTGGAATTTAAAGAAATGTATGCATGCGTGTGTATATCTTTTTGTGTAATATAACCTCTCTACATGAGTAGGCCATTTGGCCTGATGCTCAGAGAACTAACCATCTGTTCAGTGCTGGAGGAAGTAAGCTGTTTTAGGCCCACTGGGAGGTGGTAAGTCTCCTTCCCGGTCTCCCTGAGGGCTTTTCAAGGGTGTTTCTCACACTAGACTCTTCCCCATACCTGCAGACTTGAAATCCTGGCACTCGCATAAGATGCCCTCCATGAGTCAGTACTCATAAATGAAATCCACTTTCCCTCTTGGTCATTTTTTGGAGGGAACACCAACACTGTATTTAGTAAAAGGACTACAAGGGCCAGCTCAGAGCAGAGGACAATTTGAGACCTTTGGTATCCTGACTTCTGGAAGAGGGCTTAGCCTCCTGGGGAGTAAGAATAGGAAGTAATGGGAATCAGGGGTCCTGAAAAGTCAGTGAGGTGATGGGCTGTCAGGGAAGTGTGATATTTTGGAAGGGGGTGGAACTTTAGCTTCTTATCCCTAAGACTCGAGTTATAGCCAAGGGGAAAGTACTCAACCTCCTTTGGCCTTATTTTTATTTGAGACAAGATGATTCTGGGTGAATTTGTTTTGGAGGAACAGAGAAAAGAGGGGGACAAATCCAAGGAAAGGGAAGTCTTTCAGATCTTGTTGAGGTTCTACTTTATATGATTTAATATGATGATTATCCTGTTGGTAAGCCTTCACCTAGGGAACTGTCATTATTTAGGTACTTATGCAGGATCTCTGAGGCTGAAGAAAGAGGTATATCAGTATAGTTCACCCAGGTTGGTTTTTGGACCCAAGCAATGCCTGTTTAGGTGACTTGTCTCTCTTTTAGCATATGTAGAATCATATATATATAGGTATAGACATACACATTTATCCATTTTATATATACTTGATCTTTATTCTCTCTTATCTTATATCTACCAGTCCAGGTCCTGTATCATCTATAAGACCCAAGACTGGGCTCTTGCGGACAGTTTTGTAACTATTCTGGCTCATAGTAATCATTCCTTTTATATTCCTGTGGCATTTTCCCTTTATACCACACAGAGTAGCAATTTTGTCAATAACTTTTGCTGATCATTTGTATGTAGCTGTTCAGTTCTCGGCACAGAATTATAGATTGCTTTGTTTTATTCTCTTTTTGTTCTATGTATGTGTTATCTACAGCCCCAGCTAGCTGTATGTTTCTTGATAAATACTGTTCTTTTTGTTTTGTGTCATTTTCTTTTCCTATAGAGCTTTCATTGTTGAGGTTCCTCAGTGCTGAACTAACAAGAGGGTACTTCCTTGAACATAATGAGGCCAAGTATACAGAAAGAAGAGAAAGAGTATACACTTGTATGCGAATACCAAGAGAATTGGAAAAGGTACTGTTTTTTTCTGTTACCAGACATTATTTTGAAAGTTATGTTAACATGTTAATTATATGAAAATAAATTGTGAATAGCTTGAGTTGGGTTTTTAAAATACTGGAAATAGGGGTGCCTGGGTGGCTCAGGGGTTAAAGCCTCTGCCTTCGGCTCAGGTCATGATCTCAGGGTCCTGGGATGGAGCCCCACATCTGGCTCTCTGCTTAGCAGGGAGCCTGCTTCCTCCTCCCTCTCTGCCTGCCTCTCTGCCTACTTGTGATCTCTTGTCTCTGTCAAATAAATAAATAAAATCTTTGAAAATTTTTTCAAAAAAAATTAAATATTGGAAATAATGTGATCATATGTAATTAAATATATTGGGAGTAGGAATTCCTATCCAAGAAGAGTCTTTAAAACTTGTGTTTTTAGTGTAAGATTCAGTGTTTCTTAACTTTGCTGTGTGTTGAACTTACCATATTTCCACTTGTGTGCCAGCCAGGTCACTTTTTCCAAGGAATTAATCTCTACCTACTCCTTTACTTCTCATCAGTTTTATTGTACTAGGAGCAGTATTTTTTCCATTCAGCATGACAAATTATTTAATTTCAGCCCTTTTAAAGGTTTTAATTTCTCAGAAAGCCCTCCTATTTAAAAACACAAATGACAAGTCTCTTCAAAGAAAAAGACGATTTATTGCATCTTTTCCACAGAAAACCTCACATCCTAGGGTCAGTGTAGCCACAGCAGCACTCGATCCAAGCATGCTATTCCCATGGTTGTGTCTCAGTCTGGCAGGACCAGTCAGATCGGGCAGGAAAGCCCCTCTTTTCCCTCTGCATTGCTGCAGTTGGTACATCTGAGCAATTCCAAGATTTCTCGCTAGAAAGGAAGAAATATTAGTAAGAAAAAATTCAGCTTTGGCTGTATCAGAACATGGTTTTGTACTTTTATAGTAACGTAAAACTTTTAATAGTTTGATCAGTTCCTTAAAAGCTTACTTCCTGTTGAAGTGGCTGTCAGAGGAGTTTTGCTGGTTAGCTCAGTCAGAGTGTTCTATAAGAAGAGGGGCAGGAGACAGAGGAGTGAGGAGTGAGGACCCAGTGGGTCGGGCTCATGGTCTTTTACTTCCAACAGTTTATCTGTGTGGTAGAGGGGAGGGAGACAGCTATAGAGTGACAGTTTGAGAAGTGTTGCTTCACATGGGTTCTTGATGGCAGGTCACCTGCTGCAGTTTTAGGACGTTCTGTGTTAGGGTAGGGAGGGATGAGAACAAGTGCGGACTGGAGAGAGAGCAGTCATGGCTGTGAGACAATGGTTGCCTGTAGTCGGGATCATTACCGGTGCTTAGTTATGATTCTGTGGTTGCTTCTTTAGGGAGGCTCTGGTTCCAGTGAAGAGTCAAGGCCTGGTGGATGAGATGGAGAAGTGTGGGGGTGCTCTCAGCACCACTGCTTCCCCAGTGCAGCAGCACCTTGATTTTGTATGTTGGAATTTGTTTAAGAATTTGGCCAGGGATGGGGAATAATGTTTCTTTTGCTTGCCAGTAATAATAATAGTAATAGTAATTCTTATGTCTTTCTTAAACACATTAACTTATTTTCTGAGCTCGCTTTTTCTCCGGTCATAAGCCAAGAAAGAGAAGTATGAGGATATACTGCAGAAGGAATTGGAGGGAGGTTAGCTGGGGTCCGTATCTTTGTACAGGACAGTGCCAGCCACAGTCAGCTTTTACCCACCTGGTCTCTTTGAGGGGAGGTTTTTCTCTCACCTGTCTGAACAGTTGTGGATTCCCATTTTTCTCTGGAGAGTGCATAGAGATTTGCCTGCAGTCCACAGCCAAACTATGGACACACTCGGGATTTCTTCAAAGCAAGAAGTGTGTGTCTGGCCCCTTTTATTAACCCTCATGTGGCAGAAATGATGAGCAGCAGCCACAGCCCTTAAGATGGTGAGCTCATCAGAGGCCGGGTCAATACACAAAACCTTCTCTTGTCTGTACCAACCACACCGACATGCCAAGCAGTTCCTTAGTAGATTTCTCACAGAAACTTGTGAGCATTTCAAGTTTGTTATTGTGAGTGTTCTCTTGGGAAAATGCCTACAAGTCTTGATAAGATGTCAGTATAAACCAAACTGTTTTTCAGACCATGCTGTATTGGGCCCCTGGGTGGCTCAGTGGGTTAAAGCCTCTGCATTCACCTCAGGTCATGATCCCAGGGTCCTAGGATCGAGCCCCGCATCGGGCCCTCTGCTCAGCGGGGAGCCTGCTTCCTTCTCTCTCTCTGTCTGCCTCTCTGCCCACTGGTGATCTCTGTCTGTCAAATAAATAAATAAAATCTTTAAAAAACAAACAAACAAACCATGCTGTATTAAGGGACCACTGATGGGATGAGTAACCAATGAGGTAGGTTGCTGTCAATTAGGAATTTTTTGTTTTTCAAAGAAAAAAATGGAAAATTATCAGAGTGCATTGCTTGTATGAGAGGAAGTATTTAGTCATAAAACTTTGGTTTTATTTGTGTGTATTTAAGAGGTATAACATTGGAAAAGTTGAATTAACAGTGCTCATGCATAATTGTAATAATTTTCTAATCCTATTCCCTATTACAGAGGCTTTTGCTTTGGGCCTATTTAGGGAAATTTAATTTATTCTCTTAGAACAACACTTAAGAAGTTTTATTGCTTAAAATGTACAGAAAGGTGTCGCATTTTTCAGTTTAGAGCGATTTCTTCTTACCGTCTCAGAGTAAGTGAAGTGTAGAGGAAAGCAGAGTTCGATTTCAGTTTAATTACAGGCGTAAATATCTCGTAACAGGGTGAGTTCCCCCGGGTGTCTCCCAGACCTTTATGTGATAAGTACGTTTCACCAGGCTTTTATTATAAGAGTTGGGGGGCTATCTAGATATTCATGTCAGTAAATTTGTTGTCTGATTGATAATACCTAATATATTAATACCTTTCCCTGATGTAGAATATATCATACTCCTAATGTATAACACTGTATTCATTTTTTTTCTTGTAAATGCTATGATATTTTCATGGAGCCTTTTCAGGAGGAGAAACTTGACGATTAAAGAGCACTTTGCTTCTACAAAGGTTGCATGTGCTATAAAACACATAATTAGTCAAGAGAGTGGTCAATTGAGTATCTTTTACTAAACCTGTTTACTAATGTAAAAAAAAAAATCAGAATTTTTGTGTAATTTTCTCAGTGGAAAAACACATACTTGGCATTCAAAACAGGTAAATTGCTTATATATTCAAAATAGTATTTCTAGTACTAGTAGTGCCAGAGGAAATACTATTATTTAGAGGAAATACTATTATTTGGAGAAAATAATAGTATTTCCTCTGCAACTTTTTTCGTATTTGAACTTCTCATTCTGATGAAGGGATAAAATTTTGGAGTGTTTTGTTGACCTTGTGGAACATTTCTTTTTTTCTGCCACAAATCCCTTTCTGCCTGCACCCACACACCCCTTGGGTTCTCTTCCTGGATCTGTTACTCACCGTGTGTGATCTGTGGGGGGGGGGGGCGGACTATATTGTTTTCTTTGTACAGTGGAGGATTCTGAACTACACTTTCTCTGCAGTCTGAATGGAGACACAGGATAGTGCAGTGGGCAAGGGCATGAACTCTAAAGCCATTCTGCCCAGATTTGCACCTCCACTCCACCATTTATTAGCTGTGAGGCCTTGAGCCGTTCACTTCTTTCCATTTGCCTCAGTTTTTTCATCTGTATGTTAATTATGGGGTGAGCCCTTTATAAATGTTTTAAAATATTTTATAGTCCTCACTTCAGCAACTTGGGGAATGCCCTGCCTTAGGAGAACAAGAGAAATTTGGAAAGGTTTCTTGTCTCCAGGTTGCATTCCAGGGGATGTCTCCTCACAGGAGGGGTAGCTGTACAGCTACCCTCCCTGTACAACAAGGGTTGACTGGGAGAGGTCTGGTTTCCATGGCTCCCCCATGTCCCACTTTGACCTAATGTTAGACTTTTAATTTTCCTGCTTTACTTGCTGCTAAATTTGACTTTTCTAATCCAGCAATGGATGTGCTTTTCTGACTCTCTGCCTTCTTGGGTTGTTGACCACAGGCAGTTTGGGGGAGAACTGTTGTCTTCCCTCTGTCTTTGTACCCATGCTGTCTTAGAGTAAAGTGTGTGTCTTTCATGAAGGATTCAGCTGATGGTCAAAAGAGATAGCACACCCTATCACCCTGACATTTTCTGTCAGGCCCTCTAGAGCCTGACCTCAGCAGGTACATGACTTGGAGCATATGATTAGGTCAGACAACAACAGTTTAGAAACTTTGTGAACTCAAGACAGGATCACCAGTTTCTTAGAAAATTCCTGGTAAGTGCTCACTGGCCCCTAGCCTAATTTGACTTGTGCATTTACATCCCAGCTATTTAAATATTTATTTACATCACAGGCACTTTAAATGAGTTAGCGTTCCGTTTCCCTCCAAACCTCATGCGATACCTGTTCTTTTCAAGGCCCATTTTCTCCGTCTGCCCCAACATGGCAGTCATGTTGGTGTTTGTGCTGCATTTGACCCCATGGGAACAATTTATCCTGCACCCCATGGAACAATACCCTTGTCAAGAGCTAATTTTGTCATCTGTGTGAATCCCAAACTGCAGGAAATAGTAAGGAAATGCTTGTCAAAGTAGTCTTTAAAATTCCCTAATACACTCAAACGCCAATTTGGAGAGCTACAGGCCACTTACTCACTTATTTTTTATTTTTCTCAGTCGGTTTTGAGTACCGTCTGTACTCCAGGCACTTAGGCAGTGTGCAAGTGCAGAGCTCACCTCCATACTTTCGAAGGTAATGCATTGCAAGGTGACGAGGAAAGGAAGTTGATTTTGCACCCGCATTTTTAGGGCTTGGGGGTGTGCTAGGAAGATCCAGAAGTGGGAAACTGTTAGGGACAGGAAAGGACAGGTACACTGGGAGGAAAGGCTGGGTCCAGGTAACTGAGTGGTCAGACTAAGCAGTGCAAACTAGCTTTGGGAGGATTTCTTAGGAATGCTTTTACCTGCATCTGTGACAGACTACCTAACAGTGGCTTAAACAGATTTGAAAAGTTTTTTTGACAAGTCTAGAGAAAGGAGATCGCTTTTGTTCCAGCTGATTAATGAAGCCAGTCTGGTCTCAGAGTCCTTTTTATGTTTCCATTTCGCCATTGTTGGTAAATTGACTTTCAGTCCTCTTGCTAATGAAAAAAGCCTTTTTTTTTTTTTTTTTTACTTTATTTAAGCTTTATTTAAACATATGATGTAACCCCACCACCCTCACCCAACCCCTCTTCCCCCCACCCCCCTCAGTTTGTTTTATGACATTAAGAGTCTCTTTTGGTTTGTCTCCCTCCCGATCCCATCTTCTTTCATTTTTACTTTTCCTACCACCTTAACTCCCACCCCCGTTGCATCTCCACTTCCTCATATCAGGGAGATCATGTGGTAGTTGTCTTTCTCCAGTTGACTTATTTCGCTAAGCATAATACGCTCTAGTTCCATCCATGTCGTCGCAAATGGTAAGATTTCATTTCTTTTGATGGCTGCATAGTATTCCATCGTATATATATACCACATCTTCTTTATCCATTCATCTGTTGATGGACATCTAGGTTCTTTCCATAACTTGGCTATTGTGGACATTGCTGCTATAAACATTCGGGTACACGTGCCCCTTTGGATCACTACGTTTGTATCTTTAGGATAGATACCCAGTAGTGCAATTGCTGGGTCATAAGGTAGCTCTATTTTCAATTTTTTGAGGAACCTCCATGCTGTTTTCCAGAGTGGTTGCACCAGCTTGCATTCCCACCAACAGTGTAGGAGGGTTCCCCTTTCTCCACATCCTCGCCAGCATCTGTCATTTCCTGACTTGTTCATTTTAGCCATTCTGACTGGTGTGAGGTGGTATCTCATTGTGGTTTTGATTTGTATTTCCCTGATGCCCAGTGATATGGAGCACTTTTTCATGTGTCTGTTGGCCATCTGGATGTCTTCTTTGCAGAAATGTCTGTTCATGTCCTCTGCCCATTTCTTGATTGGATTATTTGTTCTTTGGGTGTTGAGTTTGCTAAGCTCTTTGTAGCTCATTGCCTTTTAATAGAAAGAGGACAGCTGCGACCTCAGGCGGTGCCTCTGCATTATCACCTAAAAGAAGAGCAGACAGTGCCACCACTTGAGTGTCCCTTTTATAAAGAATTAGAAGCTTTACCAGATGTGCTCCTGCACACTTGCTTCTGTGTGTGTCTTATTGGCCAGAGTGAGTTCCACAGGCATCCCCAGCTGCCTAGGAGACTAAGGACAGTGGATGTGATACTTTCCAATAAAGGAAGTGGCAGATTGAGAATGGCGATTGGGTCAGCCACCCCTCAGAGCTCTGCTTCTGAAAAATTCGAATAGCGATGATCAACATAGATTAGCAATAAGAAAAGCAAAAAGGGCTCAAGATCTTTCCATGTGCCTAATCTTTCTTTGGGTTAAAATAAATTGATTTATTTTAACACTTAAGGAATAAGTGTGCTAGATACATGTCAGGGGTAGGTTGTGATTATTAGGAAGACATTTATCAAAATTATTTCCTTTCCATTACTTCCATATGTTTATGTAACTGTCTTTCATAAAAGGTAGAACTAAAACAAAAATATATTTCTGACTTCTCCTTACCTTGTAATTTTCTGCTTTTTGGTATTTTTTTATTTCATTATTACCATAGTTATTTAATACATTTTTTTTTCAAAAATGGAACTCAACCGCTCAGTCTTCAGTGGAACTGCTTAGTTGTCTTGAGAACTAGTAAATTTTGGAATGCCTGGGTGGTTCAGTTGGTTGGGCGTCTGCCTTCAGCTCAGGTCGTAATCCCAGGGTCCTGGGATCGAGTCCCACATCGGGGTCCCTGCTTGGCAGGGACCTGCTTCTCCTTCTGCGTGCTGCTCCTCCTGTTTGTGCTCGCTCTCTCTCTCTCTCTGACAAATGAAATGAATAAAATCTTTAAAAAAAAAAAGAATCTAGTAAATTTTCCTAAGCTTTAAATTTGTTGGGTATAAGTATTGCTGTGGGTATAGAATGTTGTTATTTTTCCACATAGACTGTTGCTGTTATTGAAATGGACAAAGTTTACCATGATACAGGAAATTGGGGGTCAAGATTCAGTAATGTTAACTTTTCTTCTCAGCTCTGCAGGTGATAGGCTAGTGGCCCAGTCTTGGCCACAATTGAACTTCCCTGAACTTTGACTTTCTTTGTCAGAGACTATGTGGTTGGACTGGGACATCTTGAGAGAGCTGATAGTCCATGACTCTGAATGAGCTTGCATATGAGGAGCAGAGGAAACAGGAGCAAATGGAAAGCTTCACAGAAAGGAAATTGTACTTATGTAGGGGAGGAACTTAGAGTTGCTTTCTTGAGGGTTCAAGGTGGGGGTAGAGGAGGTAGTATTTGGAAAATATAATTCACAAGTCATTTTCAAAACAATGAATTTATTCAAAATATCACAGAAAGCCTTTTCATTGTGTGTGAGTGTGTGTGAACAAAATACAGTTACAGCCATCATTTCACCTTTATTTCAGGAAAAACAGTCCTAGGATTTCATGGTGAAACTGTATTGAGAACTTACCCAGACTCACGTGTATGGCAGCAATTTCTTGGGCATCCTGCTCAGTTGCTAATTTCAAGGAATTGAGTTTGGGGAATCATTCCGCTCAGTTCTTCTTATGATGCAGCTCATGTCTGTGACAATCCCTGACTCAGTAGTCGTACCACAAGGCTGCTCAGAAGCTGGAAAACCATGGGGATCTGCATTTCTCAGAATCTAGCATCTGGGCAGCCTAGGCTGATATTCCTCCGGTTCTGAGGTTTGTTGCCCCCTGCTTGGAGTCAAAGGCCTGACGTAACAGTCTTAGCCTTTCTTAACTCTCTTGGAGAACAGGGCCTGTTAAGCAACGGCACCAGCAGCCCCCTTCAGAACTGGGGCTTGGAGGTGATGGGGGAGCAGCCCGGCATCAAGGGCCTCATAGCCTGGGACCCTGCTACCTGTTGGACATATAGGACCCATGCAACAGTTCTAGGACAACCAGCCAAAGACTTCAGGCTCTACCCCATTCATTGATGTAGTTAAAAGATAACTTGTGAAGTTGGCACCATGGGCCTCTGTTTATCTTTTTGAATCAGTAACTTACTTCTCTTGTGTTAGCTTTGGAAACAGTTTTAAATCTCTTTTCTTCCCTCTTTTCGTTGTGCTGTAACAGACCATTGTGATCTCTCACTCAGACTATTATCCTTCTTCACTGTCCTCACTGCTTACTCAGCCTGCTGTAGTCCACTAATCACTCCCTAAGAAAGGAGGTTTGAGCTGAGAAGTGGTGTTGTGGTGTGATCATGGCCAGCAGCAGCTGCCACACCTCTGTTCCTCAGCATGGCTCTCAGATGTGCCTTAGGTCCTCAGGGCACGCCCAGACTACTGCAGCGCTGTTTGCTTTTTGCAAATGCCAAGTAATGGTCCCTGCCTCAAGGTTTGATGGGAGTTTTCAAGAAATTAATGTTGGGCAAGTACTTACGGTATAACAGTATTTGACATGACTGTAAAAGAAGCAAGAAAATTCAAGGACCTTTCCATGTATATAGTCTTTCTACAAATTAAAATCTTTAATTTTATTTCTTTATTTGCCTCTTAAGAAATTTATTCCTTATGTTAAAATATATGTCAGGTGTAGATTGTGATTATCATTAAGGCTTTCATCCACATTACTTTGTTTTCTGCGGTTACATATTTATACGCAGTGTTGTTTATTATAAAGGTCCCTGGGTCCCGGTAATCATTGTTTGCCTCCTCCTGGAGTGCAGACTTCTTGAGGGTATGAATTTTTGAATTCAGGTGAATAAAACTTATTACAGGGATGACCTTGAAGCAGTAATTGCTTTCAAAGTCAGTCATTTGTAAACTTTAAATTTATAAACTATTCTCCTAAGAATGATAATCCTTTCTTCTAATAATGGATCTCTGCATGTGGGTTTGTTAAGAACTCCTGGAACACAGGTTAAAGGTATATGTTCCTTATAATTACTGAAGATGGTTTCTGTCCCTCTTCTATGTAATGATCACATTCTTGCCACACAGCCTCCCGCTCACGCTGCACCTGGGCATGCACTTCTGTTTGTTTGAATTTCTGTTCCTTCTTACTGTGCCTGCCAAAATCTAGTGCCCCTCTTATCTCCTCTGTGAGAGATCCTTGCTAACTCTGTTCCTCCTCCCCTGGGTACATGGTCCCCAGTGCCACCCCTATTCCTGCCCACCCTGCCCAGACTTCATTTCTTCTCCATTGTCTCCGGAGCACATCATTCACCAGCACTTACTGCGCGGTCTGTGTCCAGCTCACTAGATTATAAATTCTTGGGGGAAGATGTCCTTCCTAATGACCTTTAATCCCCAGTGTAGAATTGAGCCAGGTACGGTTTCTGCTCTTTCAGGAGACCTGAGCTTTGTAAATTGTGAGACCAGGTTAAAAAAGGGAAACACTGCTTCCTGCTTTGCTCCAGGTCAGCCAGCCCCCACCAGTGGGTGTGCTATGTGGTGGTCATGGTGGAGGAGATGGTATTCACAATTGCCAGGAGATGGTTTGTGTAATTCATAGAGGCATATTCCACAATTGTGCTATTTTAATTTTAGCCATAAAATTTTGTTTATTTTGAAATCTCAAAAGGAAGACAGGGTATTTTGTTAAAAAGGGACAGATTTTTAAAAGGTTAAGAAACGCTGCTCCATTCTCCACGGAGAGAGGTTGGTGTTTTTATTTATTTCTTTTGAGGTGAGTCTCTTTCAAATGACGAAGAGTCATAGTAGTAGGTCCAAAATGAATGTGGGAAGAGTTGGTTGTGGAAATGTTCACTAGCCTGTGATGTTTTGTGGACCAATGTAATAGAACCAGTGCCATTTTGTAGTTTTCTTAACATTGAAGTTCAGATGTTAAAATCTATGTTAATTTTTTTTTTTTTTTTAATATGTATAAGGGGCACCTGGGTGGCTCACTGGGGTAAGCCTCTGCCTTCGGCTCAGGTCATGATTTCAGGGTCCTGGGATCGAGCCCACATTGGGCTCTCTGCTCAGCGGGGAGCCTGCTTCCCCCTCTCTCTTTCTGCCTGCCTCTCTGCCTACTTGTAATCTATTTCTCTGTCAAATAAATAAATAAAATCTTTAAAAAGTATATGTATAAGGCCAAATCCAGTAACAGGGTTGAGGCTGGAAGGATGAGTAACAGGTGTCATAATAGAAACAGTGCTTCCATTTTCAGAGTTGTGTCTTCTGCAGGCTGAAGTCTGGCCCTGCCTCTGCTGCTCACAAACCAGGCAGGCTCTTGAGTCTCACTGCAGAGCAGGGGTGAGAGGGTGCTTCTCGCCTCTCAGAGTAGAGGGGAGGATGGACTGAGGTGGTGGGCACAGTGCCCGGGTGCATTGCGCAGTACCTGTACAATTTGCAAAGTCCTTCCGGATGAGAGCTCCTGCAAGACAGAAAGGCTAGCTGACATTTCTGTCCTTTCGGTGTTTCTAATTACAGGTTTTTTTATTCTAAAGAGTCACAAAAGCTGTCTTATTAATTAAGCAGATTATTTTGAAATAATTATTTGCCCATGTAAATTTTAAGAAATCCCTACTCTGAGAATGAATTTTAAGAGAAGTATTCTCAAATTGAATATCTGCAATTTGTGTCTTAGTGTTTCTCGTTCATTTTTGTGCAAAGAGCTTCCTAATGTGTTCTTACTCTGAAATTCTCTGCAAAGCTCCCTGTAACCACTTTGAACTGTCTTCACTGCCCGTGTGGCTACCCATGAAGGGAACTGAGTTCCAACCAGTCTGCCTCTCCAGGGACCTGTTTTTTCAGACAGTGAGTTACCACCCTTCATTGGGCTGAGAATTTAGTGAGACTGGCATTGTTTTATAAAGGGGAAGTAGAAAATAATCAACCTGTAGTCCACGGACTAAAAGTTAATCTTACTTTGGTGAAATCTTTCTTTTGGGTTTTTGCCTGTATACGAATGTTTTGAGTGTTTTTGAAAACATAGAGTGTTTTTATCGTGGTGGATCCTAGTTAAGGCTTGAATCCTCTTCATTGGGTAGTTTGCTTCTTTATAAGACTTTGACTTTTTTTTTCTTTTCTAAGACTCTGGTTTTCTTAAAATAGTGGTCATACATTTTAATCAGCTATCATAGTCTGCCACATGAGAGCTGCACAATATTTAAGAGAAAAGGAGGAACAACTCAAACAATGAGTGTTAGACCTAGGAAGGTTTCCCACAGAAGGGTGTACAGCATTGTGTCTTCTTCCACCCTGTGAAAATGCACAGACTGGAAGAGCAAAAGCCATAAATTCCAGTGTTTGATTTTTCTTGAAATATTTTCATCATGCTTTGTCATGCAAAGTAACTGAAGGTGTGAAAGTACATATTATGCTCATTATATACACCCAAAACTTTTAATTCTTAGTAACGTATTTTCAAAGTTAGCAATAAATCTAAATATGTGAAATTTATTTACCTTTTATAAGTTTGATTCATTCGATGTCTGTTTGCATTTTTTATGACACTAGGCAAATTAGCAAGCGCTAGCACAAAGATAATTGTGTTAGCCCCCATGCCTGGTAAAAGTAGGGGTAAGATCTCTTTAGAGATCTTACTGCTTTAGAGAGAGAGTGCAGGGCCTGGGGTCAGGCAGACTCCAGCTTGAACGCCAGTTCCTTTATTCTGACTCCCAGCCTTGGGCAGGCAGGCCTTCAGCTTCAGAGCTGTGGTTTCCTCAGGTGTCAACTAGGGATGGTAATAACTACCTCAAAGAGCTGTCAGGAGGGTTAAGTAGCAGGCTCCTCCACCATGCTGGGAAGATGGAGCACAGTAGCCACTGCTACCCGGCCCCTCCAAACTTGGGTGGTTTGGGGTGGGGGTGGGATGCACATGAATTAACTGAGAGATGCCTCTGTGGTGTCCTGCAGGGTGCCCAGCTCATCCTACACCTGGCATGGTTTCTTTACCTCCTTCAGGAATGAATGTTTTTATGTTCCATCTTGTTCACTTTATTAGGAGATTTTCTCACTCTCATCTGTAAGGGATTTACAGGATCCTGTGCCTTATGAGAAAGGACACCATCTGAGCCGCAGCACTCAGTCAAGTCCACGCTCCCATGTTTCCAAACCCTGAAAGACATTTCTGTTGCTTTTCTCTCTACCCAGCTGCAATGTCCACAGACCACAGCCACTTGCTTTCCCTCTGGTTTTATGTGGCAGTCTATTACACTGATGGTTCCAGGCCATCCACGGTCAGCATCCCTATTGCTTGCCCACTTAGTTTGCTGGACTACTTGAAAATGTGAAGAGAAGGGCCTGGTAGACTGTTACTGTTGTGCACCGTGAACCGTGTGAATACGAATTCTTCTAAGCCAAAGAAAAGTAGCTGTACTGTTCTTTAAGAGAGAGTTTTAGTCTTCATAATTTCTTTCCTCCTCTGTGCTCTTGCTTTGCTTCTTCCTCTGGAAACCTCTTCCCTCTCCTGCCCAGTCTGCCCTCTCCATGTGACAGTCGCCCTCATCTACTCAGATATCTTTATGGATCTCCTCAGGAGCTTTTTCTAGATCTCCCCATTTTGGTTTGGCCATTCTCTCTAGGGCCCCCCTGTTCCTTGAAAACTTAGTTCTGTCATAGCAGCAGTGTGGGTGGCTCTGTGCTAAAATGTGAATGAGCTTAGTGAGGTCAGAAACCCCATCCTGGTGTCCTGCCTGGCTTTTTGCCTGCTGGGCTGAGCGTGTTACTTGGCCCATATTAGCAGCTTTGTAGGTGTTGGGTGAATGAGTAATGTGCTCATCCCTAATGGAAGGTCAGGGGAAAGACAAAACCACTTACTCTCCTTCCCAGTATGCGATCTCTTGTTGCATATACTCC
>RCUC01114573.1:0-13200 GCA_003697995.1 Taxidea taxus jeffersonii | reverse complement strand
AGGAAAGGGGGTGCTGGGGAAAGGCATCTTTCTAGAATGCCAGGTGTGTTGTTTCAGATCCACCAAGAAGTAGAAACAAGATGGGATTAGATGGGTAAGGGATGTATTGGGGGAAACACCTGTGAAGTATGAAGAGTGGAAGCCGGAGAAGGGGGTGAGGGCCTTCAGAGCATGTGTGGGGCTGGGGAAGCAGGCAGGGAGAGCCTCAGATGGCAGTGCAGCTCCCAGAAAGTTTTGGCCATGCTGCTGGGGTGTCCCTGAGGCAAAGTCACCATTGAAGGTGTCCTCTGTCTGGCAGGAGTGGTTCTGCCTTAAGACTTCCACATGCAAGGTCCCTGGCTGGTGACACCGGTGGCCATCGGTCCATATGCTCCCTGTGGCAGGAGATCTGAGCATGCATGTTCCTGTCCGATGCATGCAATCTGGTAGGCACCCTGGAGGTGTCGCCCCACCCTTTTCTCCCGGTGGGTCGTTTACTCAACAGGTATTTATTGAGCCCCTCCTATGTGCCAGGCACCATGCTAGGTCCTGGGCATGCAGCTGTGGGTAAGACTCCTTGCCTCCTGGAATTCGTCTGGAGCGGTGGTTCCCAACCAGGGACAGCTTTGCCTCTAGCAGGCACTGAGGAGTGTCTCGAGGCATTTTTGGGAGTCAAGACTGCTGCAAGGAATGCTACTGGCCTTCAGGGGTAGAGGGAAGGGATGCGGGTGAGATTCTACAGAGCACGGGTGAGTGTCCTACCCTGTCACTAGAGAAGGTGATCTTGCCCAGCACATGAAGTGGCCTTGCTGAGAACTCCCTGAACAGAGGTTATAGGTTACGCCCGGTGCTGCTGGCCACGCGCTTCTTGTCTTTGGTTTCTGTCCAAGCCCTGATGTGTCACCTGAAGGGGTCCTGCTGGATTCTGAGTGGATTAAACGGTGGGTTGCGGTTAAGGGCTACACGGTAAAACAAACCAAAACCAAACCAAAACCAGAAAACCTTTCTTAAAATTTGCACGGAAAGTTCTCACAGGGAAAAAAAATCAAGTGTAGGTTGCCAAACTGCTCGTTGTGTCCCTCCCCTTAGTCCTTGGCTTCATCAGATTTCCATCAGTAGACGAGAGCCCCACACTTACTTTGAATGTTGGACAACTTACCTTATCAAGCCCATGCGCTGGGGCTACTGAGTCACCCATCCTGATACGGAGCGTAAATGGGGACGAGGTACATGGCCCAAACCTGGACTTGCCGACCATGCAGGGAAACACAGATGATTTCATACGGAGAGAGCATCTCGTTTTACATTCTATGGAATCCACTCCTGGAGGCTCAAGAGTCACTCAATCAGGGGTAAGGACACTTCTTCCAGAGAGTACAGAGAATGGGCTGGATCGTTCTTAGAAGGCGAGTAGGTCAATTCATTTGGTGTCTTTATTTGCGAAGCTGGTCTAACACGAGATTACAGGCAAAGCAATCCAGACCTTTCATCTACCAGCGGCCAGCATGCCCACATGGCACCCTACAGCTATGGGGCTCAGCTCCTACACCCCCAGGGACCTAAAGAGAAACCAAGCCCACCTGAATCTTCAGCATCAAATACTGAAGGCTGCAGGATTTGCTGGTCAGATTAGGTGAGGTCCAGACTCAAGTGCTGTAACCGAGAGACCCCAGAAGGAAGGAAGGAAGGGACTCGAACATGAAGGAATTTTTGACCGTGTGACGTCATTGCCTAAAGCGGGGAGGCAGACAATGGTGAGGGGATTCCAGGGAAGAGAGATCTAAGGGCTCCATCCATCCCCTAGTCATTGACACAATCATTCTCCACCTTGTCTGGATGTTAGAATCTGCTGGAACCTTGAAAGATCTTGATGCTCAGGCCACACCCAGTCCAATAAAGTCAGGGTCCCTGAAGGTGGAGCCCTGGCATGAGGATTTTTGAAGACACTTTCCCAGATGATTCCCATGTCCAGACAAGGTCGAGAACCACCAGCCCGGGGTAGTGACTGAAGCTGGTTCACCGCTCCCACCCCCCGTCCATGTTCACATTCAGAGAGACAGCAGGAAAGGAGAAAGTAGAGGGGCCTCGAGTTCACAACCTAGAAGTAGCAGCTGCCATTTCCACTGGCCTCCCGTTGGTCTGTGCTTGTTCACACGGCCACACCTCGCCGAAAGGATGCTGGGAAATGTAGCCTCCGGTTAGGTCAGCTTGTCACTGGCTAACCTTCTGGAGGTTCCAACAGTAGGAAGGAAGATGGGTAGGACGGATATTGGGGGAGCTCAGCCTTTCCCCCAGCGAAACGATTACACGAGCGTGGTGGAGGGAATGGAAAGTAGGAGGTGGGGCAACAGAAGCTGGAGTAGCTCATTCATTTGCATTTGGCCAAATCTTTGTTCAATACCCACAAAACGCAGCCCTGCTCTCTTCCGCGGCTGGGCGGCTCTGCCTTCATCCAGATGAAAACCAAACACCAGGGGAGGAGCGAGGAGCACAGCAGATTCTCTCCTGGGGCTCTCTTATTGCTCAGAGGCAAGCTGGGGAAGTCAGATCCACAGGTCACCAGTAGACGCAGGACTCCAGGATATTTGAGTCCTGCCCGCCCCTTCCCAGCGTGGGACAGCTCCTTGATGCCCTGATCTGCGAGCTGGGGGCTGCTCACTGGACCGTCTTCATAGGGTTATTTGAAGTCACACAAAATGCAATGATACATATAAACCTTTTTGCCTGTTCAGAACTTTATAGGGTGCAAGAAGGAACAGCTTTATCCACCACCCCTCCCCACCCACCTCTCCCTGTAAACCTACACTGTTCAGTGAGTTTGGTTTTCCAACCCTGGATGAAAGTTCTGGCGAGTCCCATAACTTTCCTGGTCGCTTTCAGTTAATAAATCCTCCAAGCACCGTCGGTGACAATGTAGCTCTGTCCGCATGCCATTCAGATGTTAGCGTAATGAGCGAAACTCAGAACTTCATCCAAAGGTAAAGCTCCTTCCCTCCTCCAGCTCGAACTGAGCCAGACTGGGGAAGGGAGTCAGCTTCTTCTCTCTTTCCTGTGTCTCTCTGCTTTCCTTCTTCCCCACTCACCATGTAGCCCGGGGCTCCTGGAGGGGTGGGCTGGTGAGCCAGAAAGTTCTTAGTTGACGGTCACAAAAGCATCAGTTATGATGCTTGCTGGGATCCCCCTGCGGGCTCTTCCTTAGCTGGAGTTTTCCTGGATTCTTGGGATCTTCTGGCCTCAGCCTTCTTGGTCAGAAGGGACCATGAGTCTCTTCCAGCTGGCTGCATGAGGAATTCATCCCACGGTCCACATCTCGGCTGTGATCACACCCCTGGATGCTGGTATAAGGGTCAAATGTCTACGCACCAGCTTCGTGCTGTCCAGATCCGTCAGACCTTGGCATCCAAGCCCTACCCTATTTCTCTCCTCTCTGCTGCATGGCTTTACCTGAGCTCAGCTTTCTTCTGGTTCCCTCCCTCTCACTCTGACTGCACAAGTAAGTCCTCTGAATGACTTGTAAAACTCCTTTCCTATCTTAAGAGAGAGGCAAGCACCCTCTTCCCAGCGAAAGGGTTTGCAAGAATGAGGGGCGCCTGGGTGGCTCAGTGGGTTAAAGCCTCTGCCTTCGGCTCAGGTCACGATCTCAGGGTCCTGGGATCGAGCCCCTCATGGGGCTCTCTGCTCAGCGGGGAGCCTGCTTCCTCCTCTCTCTCTGCTTGCCTCTCTGCCTACTTGTGATCTCTGTCTGTTAAATTAAAAAAAAAAAAATCTTAAAAAAAAAAAAAAGAATGACTTTGGACCACCCCCTGTGCTAGTCATGCCCACGTGTTTGGACCTGGTTGGCCAGTGCTTGGCACCTACTGTTTTCTTCTTGGCCTCCGTGACCACAGCAGAAATGGAGACAGAATAATTCCTCTTTTCACATTCCGTTATGTTTGTCACAGTTTCACAAGGGTGCTCATTTTCTTTCTCTTGAAAAGCTATGAGCAGAGCAATGTCTTTGGGAGTGCTAAAGTGGTTGTGCCTTTGCCTTCTGGAGAGGGGATTCTTGGTGGCTTATTTGAAGCTATGAATTTGTTGAAACTGAGAGGAGACAGTGCTGCCCCTTGCTTCTTTGCCAGGAAAGAAAAGAAGAAATATCTTTAAGGAGACTGTGCCAGCCAAGTACTGCAGGGTCCCTCAGTGTGGAGAAGGTGAGCAGGGAGAGGGGGAGGGGACACGGGGTCTGCACTCCCGTCTGCCTCAGAGGCCCTGCCCGCTGCTCTGGGCATCGTCTCCTCATGCTTTACCAGAAGAGGGAGTCCACAGCTCACAGATCCCCAAAGAGAGGAGGCTAGGATTTCCCTGTAGGAATTCAGAGCCCAGCTCTGGAGGCTCAGAGGGGACTTAGAGAGAGGTGCAGATTGGGAGGGGGTGCTGGGGGCCAGCGAGAGGGGCCGGGCCTCCCCTCTGAGTTTTGTTTTCCTGTCCCCGGCGCCAGAGCCCGTGGAACTGGTCGAGGTGGGGACTTTGCCAGAGAAGGTTCTTGCTCATTGCTCTTGGCTGTGCTCCCACCTGGTCCACCCCCCACCAGGCAAGGTTCTCCTGGCTGCTGTGCTCTGGTGGGGACGAGGGGCTGATGCTCTGTTCCTTCCGGACTTGGGTGAGGGTTGTGATTCTGCAGAAAAGTCCCACAGAAAGAGCCTCTCTCCTCCACTCACAGATCGGTGATGGAATCCTACTTTTTGAGGGCTTCTTCTGTGCAAATCTCTGTCCCCTGGGACTGGGAGCTGACAGGGCCTCATTCAGGGTCCACTTCCTGGCCCCAGTGATCTGTCAGCCCCTCTGTTAAGCAGGTGAGGCTGGAGGCTTGGGACAGCCAGAGGGGCTGGAGCGTGGAGGTATTTAGGGCAAATACATGGTATCAGAAAACAAGCTTTTGAGCCTCTCTGCTGACGGGAGTGAACTGTGTGTGGCCATATGACAGGGGACCGAGGGTGGAACAGGTTCATTTGCTTCTCACCCAGTGGAACAAGGGTAGTCAAAGGTCCCTGTGAGTAGGAGGGGCATAGTAGGGATTAACTGTTGGGGTATCAGCATCCATTCATGTCCAAGGAGGGGAGGAGTCCTGCCAGGTGCAGAGAGGCGTGTGTGTTTCACACGGGTGGGATCACGTGTGTATACCGTGGGCCGTGGTGCGTGGAGGATCTGTGTGGGTCACGCAGGGCATGCCGTGGGTGGGGGGCTGGCGCCGGCTGCAGACGCCACGCTGCACACACCTGGCACCACAGTCACTCGGCGGTGAACTTGGAGACCACGGCACACATGGAGAGCACCCTAGGAATGTTCTCGAGAAGCTGGATGTTTATGGAGAACACCTCTGTCTCTCTGACCCAAACATTCAGGGAGAGGTGGACACGGTGTGTTAGATGAGGGGGCTGGGGTACAGTGAGGTTCAACGGACAGGGTCAAGACCATGCTCCGGACTGGTCTCAGCACATGTACAAATGGATCTCCTCTTGGAAACTTCAGAAAGAAATTCTTCTTTGTCCATCTCCCAGCCAGCTTTGATAACCCCTATTCCTCCTTCTCAGCCCAGAGGAAGCCACCAGGCTCTCCTGTCCCAAAGCTCTCTGTCTAAGGGAGTTAGGGATCTGGATAGCCCTGGTTCACAGGTGACATTTAAAGACTCGTCCCGTGAGTTCCTGCTTGAATTCAATCCTCACTACAGCACCAGTGGGGGTCAGCACCACTGCCCTCATTTGAAGATGTGATTTCCCACTTACAGCTGGTAGGAACACTATCACGGACGCCTAGTGCACTTGATTTTCTGTGTGTGTGCATTATATTTAAATTTTGGAATTAAAACTACGCCTAGAATTAACTCGTGTCTACATTTTGCTCTAATTACTTGTGATGTTTTAAAAAATCATGGCATCTGTCAGCAATTTTTTTCAGTAAATATTTCAGTCATTAAATATGTTAGACCTTGCAGGTTATAGTTGATTTCTGTCACATATTCTTCTTTTAGAAAAAAATAAAATAGGGGCGCCTGGGTGGCTCCGTGGGTTAAAGCCTCTGCCTTCGGCTCAGGTCATGATCCCAGGGTCCTGGGATCGAGTCCCGCATCGGGCTCTCTGCTCAGCGGGGAGCCTGCTTCCTCCTCTCTCTCTGCCTGCCTCTCTGCCTACTTGTGAGCTCTCTCTGTGTCAAATAAATAAATAAAATCTTTAAAAAAAAAAAAGAAAAAAGAAAATAAAATAAAATCTTGGAACACCTGGATGGCTCAGTTGGTTGAGTGCCTGACTTTTGATCTCAGCTCAGGTCTCCATTTCGGTGTCATGAGTTCAGGACCCGCGTTGGGCTCCATACCGGGCATGAAGCCTACTTAAAAAAAAAAAAAAAGTAAAACCTTCTTATACCTGACAAGGGCTTAATATCCAGAATATATGAAGAACTCCTACAGCTCAACCATAGAAATGCCTACAACCCAATGAAAAAATGAGTGAAGGCTTTGCGTGTTTCTCCAAAGAAGATATGCAAATATACACTAAAGATATGAAAAGATGCCTTAATATCACAAATCTGTAGGTGAATGCAAATTAAGACCACAGTGATTTACTACTTCAGATCAGTTAGGGTAGCTTCTATCAGATAATCCCCAAACCACAAGTGTTGGCAAGGCATGGAGAAGCTGGAGCCCTTGTGTGCTGCTGGGGAGCATAAAATAGCACAGCCACCGGGTGCCTGGGTGGCTCAGTGGGTTAAGCATCTACCTTCAGCTCAGGTCATGATCTCAACGTCATGAGATCGAGCCCCACATCAGGCTCCCTGCTCAGCGGGGAGTCTGCTTCTCCCTCTCCATCTGCCCCTCTCCCTGGCTTGTGCACATGCTCTCGCTCACTCTCTGTGCCAAATAAATTTTAAAAATCTTTAAAAAAAAATGGTACAGCCACCATGGAAAACAATATGGTGGTTCCACAAAAAGTTAAAACCAGAATCACCCTATGATCTAGCAAGAAAAAAAAACCCCATATGATTCCACTTACATGAGGTCCCTAGCGTAGTCAGAGTCACAAAAACGGAAAGTAGAACGGAGGTTTGCCAGCGGCTGGGGGAGGGGGGATGGGAAGTTATTGCTTCCTCACCTCCCATGATTAAACAATCATTGTTTAACAGAGCTTCAGTTTGGGAAGCTGAGAAGGTCGTGGATACCGGCGGGCCAGGTGGCGGTAACAGGTGCATAACAATGTGGATGCACTTCCCGCCTCCTAAGGGTACACTTACGAATGGTTAAAGTGGTAATGTTCATGTCGTGTGTATTTTACCACAATAAAAAAATACAAACAGTGTTCCTACCACGAGGGCCATAGGAAAATGGGCTGCTGACCAGATTTAGCTCAAGGGTCAAAGCTTGCCAACCTTTGTTCTATGTTGTGAGTTTCATTATGGTCTTTGAAAAATGAGTCATTGTGATTGTTACTATTGTGTTTTGCAGTCGGTGCTTACTTAGCTCCAGCTCTACGTGTACCCAGCTCTTTGCTTACCTCTGCCCCTAGTACCCTACTTTTTCCTTTCAAGTCCTGTTTTCTTTGTACTGAGGTGCATCTTTAGTGATTCTTTCATTGATGCCTTGGAGAAGCAAACTTGAGTTTTCTCCTTGAAAATGTGCCCCATTCTTATCTTTCTCATTACCATTAAATGATGAGTTGCCTGAATAAAGAAGGATAGGTTGAGGGGCACCTGGCTGGCTCAGTCAGTGGATCATGTGATTCTTGGTCTCTGGGTTGTGAGTTCGATCCCCACACTGGGTGTGGAACTTGTTTAAAAAAAAAAAAAAAGGATGAGAAGTTAAGAGGAATTTCCTCTCTGCCCTTCAGATACTATGTCATCATCTGCTGCCCGGTCTTGCTGCTGCTGAGACATCCAGTTGCTGTCATTTTATAGATTTTCTTTTCTACTTTGTTTCTGAGCATTGGTCTTTGTCTTGAGCATTCTGTAGTTTTCCTGCAGTACATCTAGGAATGGATATCCTTGTGGGTATCCCGCTCTGCTGGTTCTTCCTCGGTCGGAGGACTCAGGTCTGGTTTTCAATCTCAAAATTCTCACCCATTGTCTGTTCGAATGTTTCTCCTTCCTCCCCATTCTCTCTGGTTCTCTTTTGGCAGCTCCTATTATATGTTTGTTATACCTTGGACAGAAGTCCCTCCTTTTTTCTGAGTCCCCTTTTCCTGTCCTGAGCAGCCCTTCTGGTGTCCCAGCTTGAAGAAGGGGTCTTAGGTCAAGTCATCTAAGTCTGTGGGTCCCCAGCAGCCTCCTACTGCTCTCCTTCAGGGCCTTTGTCACATTTCTACCATCATTCAATATGTTTTCCACATTTTGTAACAGAGGGGAGTCCACGTTAGCTCTGCTGTCCTCTTGCTGGGATGAGAAGCCCACCCAGGGCCTTTCTTTTTACCACAACACAGCCACACAGCCATCTTTCTCTCTCTCTCTCCTATTATTATATACATATATTTCATATATGTGTGTGTATGTGTGTGTGTATTTCCCTCTTCATTGTAGCACCATTTTAACAGGGACTTCTGGCTCAAGGAAATACATCTCCCAACTTAGGATGGTAGGCCCCAAGCATGCTATGGAAATAATTTAGGGGCACAGAGGTTTACAGTCAGTGAATGTCTTATGAGGTTGAGTCTGGTTGTGACTCTGCCATGAAATGCTTCTTCGCTTTCCATCATAAACACACAAATGAGTCTGTACTATCTGTCTTTAACATTCCATCCATCCATCCTTCCATCCTTCCATCCATCCATCCATCCATCCATCCATCCTTCCTTCCATCCATCCATCCTTCCATCCATCCATCCACCCATCCATCCATGCCTCTAATATTCCATCCAACTGATGGAATCCATTTGGACAGCTGATGTGGAACGAAGCTCAACTTAGAAAACATCTAAACAAACAGCAGACACAGAAAAAAAATATCTAAACCTCTTTCTTCCTGACTTAAACAATGCCTCACAAAAATATGCCCTCCATAAATCCCCTCTCTGGGAGGTTTACAGTTAGAGAAGAGATGAACCTCTTGTACCTGGATGAGAAATTACATTACAAAACCTCACCAAAATTTTCTGTGCCTTTCATTCTTTTTGCTGGGTTTTCCCTACTTGTTTCTCATTATTTCCCACCATTTGCTTGTCCTTGAAATGCTAACCTCTCTTCCTATTAGGATGATATATAAACCCTTAACTTTAGCTCTTAGAGAAGACATTTCTTTTTTTCTTTTTTTAAGATTTATTTCTTTATTTTAAGAGAGAGAGAGGGAGAAAAGCACATGAGCCGGGGATGGGGGGAGGGGCAGAGAGTGAGAGAGAAGGAGAGAATTAGACTCCCCACTGAGTGCAGAGCCCAACGCAGGGCTCAACCTCACCATCATCCTGAGATCATGAGCAGAAGTCAAGAGTTGGCCACTTAACCACCTGAGCCACCCAGGTGCCCCAGGAGCCATTTCTTTGTGTGCTCTCATGAATGTTAATAAACTTTGTCTTTTCTCTGTTAATCTGAGGTTAATCTCTGTTAATCTGTTAGTCTTTCTCTTGTCAGTTAATTTTCAGACCCCCCTCAATCCCTGAACAGAGTTGGTAGAAGGAAAAACTTTTTCTTCTCCTAATATTTCTATCCATTCTTCCTTCCATCCTTCCATTCTCCCTTCCTTCCTTCCTTCTGTCCTTCCTTCCTTCCATCCATCCATCCAACCATCCATCCATGCAAGTTTCATCAAGTGCCTACTAGATACTTTGTATGCTCTCATGACTGAAGTTAGGTCCTGTTCTCAAGGATTCATAGTTGAGTTGGAAAGCATACTTTTAAGTTAAGAGTTAGAGTAAACTGCATTGGCAGGGGTGTAAGAACATGACAGCTAGCAGCACACTGCCTGGTGTGTACTGCTCTCATCTGCTGCAGGAAACATCCAGGTCCCATTCTCTCCTAGCTGAGTGACCTAAGCATTTTATTAAAGTCCTCCAAACCTTAGTTCTCTCACATAAAATTTAAATCAGGGTAATACCTGCCTTGTACAAGGGCATGAAGATTATGAGCTAATTTGTGTAAAAAGCTCAGATCAGTGCTTGATGAATATTTGCTATTTTTATATACGACGTGGTACTGAAGCAAAAAAGAACCTCTAGAAAGTCTTGTTGGCCCAAGAATGTGGCTCTGTGTATGTGTTGGGCTAGTGTATGGAAAGTTTTAGTTCCCGTGAGGAACATGTAGTAGGAAAGGCCAGGAACATACAAAAATAATCTCAGAACACTCACCTTCAATTAAACGCAGCAGAACATGGTGAGATGTTATCCATTTGAAACAAGAGGGTGCAGAATGAAGGAGACATCCACCCCAGTAAGAAGCCGACATAAAATATCTTCTGGGATCCAGTTCCTGGAGACCCAAGGAGCAAGGAAGGAGCAGCATGTATTTCAGCCAGCAGGGATACATGGCTATGCACCCCAAGAGGACAACGAGCTTTGTACCCAGTTGGGTCCAAGCACCCAACCCACATCAGTAACTTCCATTGTGTGTGTTACTTAGACATCAGAACAACCTAGATTGCTGAGTTCTCTGCTTTCCTATAGAGCCCCAGCTCTGGTCCTTTCCTGGGCCAATCCTCAATGTTTTCTCATTCTCCTTTGGCTTCAAGGCAAGGAGATTTTGAAGCATTGTAGTAACATGGCACTCCTGGGATTTTCAGCCAAGCCTCTAGATTACTGGAGGGCATGGCTCTGTCACTATGTCATGGTTGTCATTGAATTTTATTTATGTGGCTCATTATTCTCATCCTAATAAATGTCAACAAAGAACTCTAAAAGGCAGGCCTTTAAGATAGCCACAGCCTCATCTTTGTCCAGAGCCCAAGGCAGTGTCTAACTCAGTTTGGGGTGTGGAGTGTTGAAGATGTTGGATCATCTATTAAGATAAACATCTCCTGATTATTCAGCAAATGCCCACATATATATCACTTTGTAAATTAAGGCTAATATTGTGAACTAGTGGCCTTTTTACTACTTTTTTTTTTTTACATCTCTAGTATTTTTGTTGAAATAGGATGAAAAGTCAATGACTTCATGGGAGTTACTGGCCTGAGATTTTAGTGTCTTCTCCCCCCCGCCAAAATATCCCTATGGTAACTTTACTGAAATATTAGTCATACTGGATTGGGGTGGGCCCTGAATCCAATGACTGGAACCCTTCTAGTAAGAGGAGATGACGCACAGGGACACACGCTGCCATGTGAAGACAAGCACAGATGGGACTGGTATGGCTGTAAGACCAGGATTGCTGAGAGTTGCTGGGGCTATCAGAAGCTGGGAGGGGCAAGGAAGGAGCCACCCCTAGATCCTTCGTGGGGGGGAGGGGCTCGACCCTGCCAATGCCTTGGACTTCGGGCTCCCTGAAGTAGGAGAGAATGCATTCCTGTTCTTTTAACCCACCCAGTTCAGGGCCCTTTGTTATAGGAGCTCTGGGAAGCTAATACATTACACTTACAACATGCCTTGATTATTCTATAAAAGGATATTAAGTTGTTTCCAATTTTTCATGACAACAATGTTGTCATGAACACCAGGTGCATTCCTGGGACAAAAGTGAACAAGAGGCAATCGCTGGGTTAAAAAGTGTGCTTATATCACAGACCAATCCACCATGCCAGATTGCCTTTTTAGAAGTCTATATGCATTTAGATTTCTACCAACACGAATGTATGAGGGCAATCATTTCCTGAGAGAGCTGATATTGGCACTGTGATCCTGTCTGTGCTGGTGTTTACTCGGTCGGCTGTGAGGCCACAGGGAGTCAAACACATTCTTCTAGAGCCCAGTGCTCGAGGCTGAGAATGTCAGGGGCTGCAGTCTCCCTGGGAGGACGGGACAGTGGGGACAACCACAGCCTCCTTGCCTGTCCTCTGGGAGGTCCCAGCTTTGCCAGGGCTTTGGCTGTCTGTTTGGTGCCCCCGTTATGGATTCGTGTCTGGTATGCAGCTTTATGGGAAGTGAGGGAATCTTTGTGATGACCTCAGTTGCAATACACTTTGTGTTGTTTCAGTATGTGATTTATCTTCCTGAGAGATGGTGACGTCTTCAGGATTGGGTAGTACTTCAGTCATTTTGTGTGGATGCAAAAGGCAGAGAGGAGCATGGGTTCTTGGAAGGGAGAGAAGCAAGGAGCTGTCTATATAGAGCTTCCGTGTTAGGCTTGTCCCTGAGGCTGCCGGTGCCCCCCCATGGCTTCCCCAGCAATGTACTCTATTTCTGGAGACATAAATGTAACCACCCCCTTCCCTCCCCATATCAGGTGTCAGGATGTCAGCTACTGGCTGGGGCTGTCCTGATGCGCCCCCCCTCAGGTCCCTCAGGTGCATTCTGGACCCTCATTGTGGGGAGTCTGGTCCTGGAGAGGCTGGCTCCAGGCTTGGGGAACTAGAAGAGCAGGTTCTGCAGATGACTGCTTAAAATTCACGTTGCCATAGCAGCATGGCGTTAGGCCACGGGTGATCCGGCTGCACAGAGCTTTGATCTCAGGGAAGGCAGAGTTTCTTTTTTGCTCTTATGCTGGAGGGGACACTGCCTTGGGGTCAAATTTTGGCTTTGCTCCTGGGCCTGGGGATTGTCCCAGAAGCAGAAAGCTGGGGACAGAAAGACAGAGAACGAGGCTCTCAGAAGTCGGCCAAGCTCTAAGACTGAGATTCTGGTCTGGGGGAGTTGGCTCGAAACCCTCAGGGCAAGAGATCTCTGGTCTGAAGAGACAGTGGTTGGATGGGTCTGTACTGAGGGGATGCACATGCCCTCCTTGACTTGAGAGGAAAGCACAGATGTGATGATGTGCGTGTGTTTTTCATAGCAGAGCAGAGGAAGAGGTAGATGTGGCCTGGCTCAGGGAGTCTCAGCAACACCGACATTTTAAGGATTCATTCAACACCCGTTAGGAGGACTTACTGTGTGGTTGTCGCTGGGGGATACAAGGATGGCTCGCATGGCTTCCACCCTCAAGAATTTTCCAAGCTATGAGGGCACTAAAACATGCATTAAAATAGTACAAAGCAGGATGTGGTCAGTGGCTTAGAGAATACACAGATTCAAAGTGGGGAGAATCACGCCACTGATGCCATCGGGGTTTTCACAGGTGAGTTTAGGTTGAAACTTACATGACAAGGAGAGGAAAAGGAAAGCACTCCTGTTGGAGTGGACC
>ML098544.1:13457-24086 GCA_003697995.1 Taxidea taxus jeffersonii | reverse complement strand
GCATCTATCTGCCTGCCTGTGAGGCGAATTTCACTCCTATTCTGTCTTCAAGCTCTCTTTAATGTGCTGGACGATGGCATCCATAGTCACAGGTTATATGCAAAAACTTCACTTATTGGAGGCCATCATATTGACTTCTGTTTTCAGTGATTGACTTATAATAAGCAAGTGTTAAAAGTGTGAACTTACAAAATACAGTAAATGCATACCAAGAAAATACTGCCTTTATCTCTTTTCTATATAAGGGATTAACGTAAGCTTCCATTTGGTCTAATGGTACTCCTGTTTTTAAAAAATTGGAAAACATTGCTTATGGTATTATAACTTTGATACCCTAACATTTTAAAAACTGAAGAGTCTGGGGCACCTGGATGGCTCAGTGGGTTAAAGCCTCTCCCCTCGGCTCAGGTCATGATCTCAGGGTCCTGGGATCAAGACCCGCATTAGGCTCTCTGCTCAGCGGGGAGCCTGCCTCTCCCTCTCTCTCTGCCTGCCTCTCTGCCTACTTGTGATCTCTGTCTGTCAAATAAATAAAATAAAATCTTAAAAAAAAACAAAAACAAAAACTGAAGAGTCCAAAACTATATTGAGATCGATCTGTGATTCTTGTGTTTTAGCATTCCAAAGCTTTGTGCCTCTAAAGCCCAGCTCAGGGAGGGGTGTCCCATTGGAGCCTCCTGATTGTTGTTTGGGGAACCCTGTGCCCCAGGAGCGTCTGCGGGTGTCTGTGGCTTGAGCTGACACGAGTAAGGCCTTGGGAGAAGGGAAGAGGTTTGAGTGTATGCAGAGAGGCTAGGAGACAGGAGGAAAGGGGAGGAGAGCAAAGCCTCTGCTCCGCTCACTAGACCAAGGGGCAGATTTCCAGGCTGCAGGAGGGAGGGGTAGGGATCCGAAAGGTAAGGGGCATTAGGTAAGGCTTAAGGAGGGAGAGTGTGACAGGCTCCACACAGATGGCCCTCGTGCAACTTCTACTCCAGGGGACTTGGGGGAGGTATGGGGCGGGTCCCCTGTGCCTGTAAGTGATGGGGCGCCACAGAGGGTCAGGCGCAGGGGCAACATGGTGTCCTCTCCTTCGCCCTGATGCCATGCATGGTATAAGAAGGACGACAGCGAGCCCAAGAGGCCTTGCTCCTGGGTGAGCACCCTCCCAGGGTTCCCAGGACTGCTGCCGTGAAGGTGGGGAAACCCACAACCACCCTGACTGCTGCTGGAAGCTGCCCTGACCCCCCGAGTTGTGGCAGCGGGGTCATCCAGGCTCGGGAGCAGCCAGCAAGCCCTGCCTCAGCCCACAGCTCTCTTCCCCACTCCCCTGATCCCTGCAGGCACCCCCCTCCCCACAGCCTTGCCTTTCTGGTAGCCGGCAGAAAATCCACGGCTGGCCACGTGCTTGTCTGAGTGGAAGACGACAGACATGACGTGCCAGGAAGAGGTGAAGGGTGGTGGGGGCACCTGGCCGCAGAACCTCCCCAGCAGGCTGCCCTTGTCCCCCGAGGCCCCATTGTACACCTCCAGGTAGTCGAAGCCGCAGGAGTCGTGGTACTCCAGGTCGAAGGCATGGAAGGTGAGTAACACCGAGGAGCCCTCGGCCACCACAATCAGCCAGCTGCACTCTGTGTTGTAGGGGTAGAGCCTGGGGAAGTTGGGGCTGGAGAAGTTTCCGGAAGGTGCTGAGAGCACACCCCCACATTTGACACCTGGAGCAAGAGGGAAGAATGGCTCGGTTAGCACTGGGGCCCTGGGTGGTGGACCCGGCCACAAAGCTGGGTCTTTGGGATGTGGTGAGGGAGCATGAGGCTGTGACCTAAATCAATTCATGGATACGTACGTTTGCTCATTCACCTGCTTAATCCTCAAATACTTATCAGGCACGCTTTTATTCATTCAACAAATACTGTCTGAGGGCTAGACAATGTTCTAGGTGCTGGGGTTTCGCCAGAGACAGAATAGACCAAAAAATTCTTGCCTTCATGGAATTTCCTGTGGGCTTCTGATGGGGAGCACAGATGATAAACACAGTGAGTAAAACAGAGCATAGTGAAGAGTGATTAGTGAGACGGAGAAAAACAAAGCAGGGAGAGGAGATGGAAACGTCCAGGTGGACCTATAATTTTAGATGAAACAGTACTATATGCTGGATCCTAGGGAATTCAAAAATTACAAATGCTAATACCCCCACCCTCAGTGAAGAGGCGCACAGCCTGTTTCAGTGCAGTCACGAGTACATTCTTATATGCACGTGTTTGCTTATGTTTAAAAAAAGAGGGACGCCAAAGTGGCTCAGTGGGTTAAGCCTCTGCCTTCAGCTCAGGTCATGATCCCAGGGTCCTGGGATCGAGGCCCGCATCGGGGTCCCTGCTCAGGAGAGAGCCTGCTTCTCCCACTCCCTTTCCCCCTGCTTGTGCTCTCTCTCTCTCTCTCTCTGTGTCAAAAAAAATAAATAAAATCTTTTTTAAAAAAAGAAAACAGTGGAAGGAAGCAAATAAAAATGATTTTCTGTCAAGGGACGGAGTAAACACATGGGAGGGAAACAGGCATGAAGCTACACCTCTTTTAAAGCGACTTGTTTTATAATTTTGACTTTATAATCATGAATGACTTTTAGTACAATTTTTAAATGAGCAAAAAGCCATTTTTAAGTAACCCCTAAAAATCCCAAACTGAAACGAAAGAACTTAACTACATATCAGGTTGGAGACACATTCACATGGGGGAAAATGATCTCAAATGACTTGGAAATATACTTTTTGGACTATACCTTCGTAGGGGGATATGTCCCTGGGACAGAACGAAGCACAAAGAAATCTGAAACTTGACTCAGGAGACTTACTATTTGTAGTAACAGTCAGAACTGCTCTCTTACAGTATTTTATAAATTGGAATAAAGCACATCTGTTAATGTCAATAGAAGCTAAGATGTTCCACGTAAGAGGAGAGCAATACAACCATAAAATTAAAAAATTAAATAGAATGCTTGTGATCTTCAGTGTGAATTAAAGACAGTATGAATTTAAGATTTATTTTTATTCAAAAAAAATTAAGTTCCTAGCTCTGTTCTGAAAAGGCCAAAAAGCAGGTACTGGGCCTGGGTTGACTCAGCACGCCCCCCACCCTGCCCCCGGGGGAGCGCACTATAGAATGGGGGCGGCTGTCAGCAGTGCCGTAGGGGGCCCGAGGGAAGGGGGCCCGAGGGAAGGGGGGCTAATCTTGCTAGGCCAGCACTGTTAGGGGAGGGACGAGATTCACAAGGAAGGTGATGTTTGAGTTTGGCCAGGAGGGACAAGAAGATCGTTACTTGGGGACAATTTGGAGTGAAGAAAAATGGTGCAAACTCACAGTCACCTAGTCTCCCCGAGCCTCAGTCACGAATCTGTGAAATGGGGTGGCTGTGAGCACCGATGAGACAGAGCTACCCCCTCAAGGGGCCACAGACACACACTGGGCTCAGGCTGTTGGCTCCAGGCCTGACCCCTGTGGCAGGCCGGGCAGGAACCCTGTCTGATTCCTGCCTTTATGGCAAGAGGACAGAGAGACAGGCTGTCCAGTGTCTGTCCTTGTCCTTCCCCCAGCCCTGCCCACGGGACGGGAAAACCCCTGGGAATGTTGGAGCAGAATTCCTGGGGCCAAGGAGACCCCAGGTGCTGGCACAAGGGGAGGCCTTGTTCTCCAGGACTCAGACGCCCTGAACCCCAGTGTCACCCTGGGGCCGCTATAGCCCCAGAGGCTGGAAAATAGGAACAGCTAGCTTCTCCCGCTACAGGAAGGAGATAGATGCCTGGGTACCCAGCCCACCTCTGCCACCGATGAAGTGACTGGCCCATTCTCTTTCCTCCTCCTCCTTCTTCTTTTTAAAAGATGTTATTTATTTATTTGACAGAGAGAGAGAGAGAGATCACAAGTAGGCAAAGAGGCAAGCAGGCTCCCTGCTGAGCAGAGAGCCAGATGCGGGGCTCAATCCTAGGACCCTGGGATCATGACTGAGCCGAAGGCAGAGGCTTAACCCGCTGAGCTACCCAGGCACCCCTTCCCTTTCCTTCTTTAAGCCCCCCTTGAGCCTGTAGGAAAACCAGGTACTGGGGGCTGCTTGCCCAGCCCCCCCAACACGCACAGCTCTTGAAGACCAGTGAAAGGAAACTGTTTACAGACAGGCACATGACACAACATGGCTGGAGCAGTGCAAGGCGACCCAGGGCCAGGGTCAGGCACAGAGTTCTGGGAGCTCCCAGGAGGGAGACTCTGAGGCTGATGGAAGGATGTGGAAGGCTTCTTGGAGGAGGTGGTATTTGCGCTGAGTTTGATAGATGAGCCCCATGTTCTCAGAAGGCAAAAGAAAACAGGCACCTTCTAGACAGAGGGTGAGCATTTCCAGAAGGGGTATGATCCTCTGCCGGAGCACGGGGTGCCCAAGGGACACAGGGGACCGAAGTTAGATGTTATATGGAGATTGGGGTCAAACATGGGAGAGGCCAAATGCCATCAAGAGGAACCCTGATCTCACCTGGCTCGCAGTGGGGAAGTGCAATAAACCTTCCACTGTTCTTGGAGCCATTCCCTTAGCCCTTGGTAACTATGCCTCCTTGGACAGGTTACTTAACCTCTCTCTGCCTCAGTTTCTTCATCTGTAAAATGGAGGACTCATGCCCACCTTGAGGTTTGTGGTGAAGATTAAATGCAATCATATTTACTGGCACTCTGCACTTTCACTGTCTCAGAAGCAAAGACATCCTCAACTCAGCCAACTTCCCCCAGAAAGGCCTCCTGCTTTCTGGCCTCCCACATGGAAACCTCCTGAGACCCTGGCAGCCACCCTCCATCCCCTCACAGAGCCTGCCTGTCCTCATGAGCACGTACCTTTCATAGCATGGGCCCTGGGGCCTGGGCCCAGCAGCGCCACCACCAGCAGCAGACAGGACCCCAGCTCTGCCAGCATCTCCTCACTGGGGAGCCCCCGCGGGTCTGCCAAGCTTGAGGCAGGCCAGGATCTGAGGGTCTGGAGCAGGAGAAAGAGAGGTGAGTATGAGAGGGCCTCCAAGTTAATGGTGGCCTGAATAATTCATCGGCCCCTTGAATTAGTAAGCTGATCCCCAGGTGCTCCCTTCATTCCACCCTAAGGTGATGGATCTGGTGTCACCGTCTTGACACATTCTGAGATCTGCTTTGGCCATACTGTATCAGGAAAGGAAACGTCTCAGGGCGGGAAGGGAATTTGGTGGTGGAGGGAGGGCGTGAAATTTGGGGCTGGGCAGATCTGGAAACCACCGCAAGTCAGCCTCTAGGCCTCCGGGTGGCCTTGAACAAGTCATCTAGCTCCTCTGGGTCTCAGTCTTACTCATCTGTCCAGTGGGGCCATTCAGCCCTGCCTGTAAAGGCTGTGACTTGTGCTGCAGCCCAATGGCTGTCCCATCCCCATCCATGGGGGAGCTGAAGGGACTTTCTTCTAATTAGTGGGACAAGAGGGAAAGGCGTCTTTATCAGCTCAGAGGGAGGGCGAAGGAGGCTGGAGTGGGCAGCTGATGAGGGAAACGTCTATTTTCATGGAAAAAAGCAGCCAGAGTAACAGAATGGGAAAATTGTATTGTGCATCTCCTAGAGCAACCGCAGGTCTGGGCCACAGTGTAAATTCCACAGGAATATTAGCTATTCCCTCCTCGACGGGTCCACAAACCTCGCCTAAGCATCACCCTGTGCCAGGCCTAGGTGCTAGGAGTGGCGCCACAGGAACACTTTCAAGGGCTCTGTGTCCCACAGGAAACAGATTCTAGTTCCCCCGGGAGCCATATTTGGTTCTGTTCAGCCCTGAGGTTGTTCCTTAGCTCCTTCTCTGAGCAGAGGCTGCACAGGGCATCTGAGGGAAATGTGGCACCTTCCTGCCTCCTGAGGAGCCTGGGCTCTTTTGGGCTGACAAGGCCTGATTCCTAGCCCTGCCATTCTTGCCGGGCTGGGGCAGCCTGGGAAAGTGGCCCACCTCTCTGAGGCCTCGGCTCCTGAGCACGAAGAGGAGGAAGCTAGTAGCTTGTGCTCTGCTGCGAGGATGAGAGGAGACGGTGTGTGGGAAGTCTTAGCTGGTGCCTGGCTCTGTGCTTGGGAGCAAGCATAATTTTTATTTACCTCAGAGGAACTCAGAGGGCCAGACCACGTGTTGCTTCTGGCCCATCCTTGCATCTGGAGGTCCCCAGGGAGCCCTCTGCGGCCAGCACGGGAGGCCACCTGGCAGGAGTTCAGCAAAGAGCACTGGGGATGGTCAGGCCTGAGGGATTGGCTTACTGTGGGGCTTGATTGGCAGCAACAGAAAGGTTCTGCTGTCCTGAGCCATCTGAGGGGACAGGAGCTTCTCTCTCTCTTTCTCTCTCTCTCTCTCTCACACACACACACACCCCATGTGCATGAGAGAGGGCGCGGACCTGCTGCTCGCTGAGCACTAGGCCTGGTGCCGGGAGCCTCACCCCCATGTGCGAGTGCCTGGCCAACGTTCCAGGCGCATGTCAGCCTCCCTGTCTCACAGAGCAGCAAACAAACACACAAAGGGTTTGAGGCCGCCGTCTTGGATCGAGTTCTCCACAGGAAGACCCTGTGACAAGGATTCAAGGGCCAGTAGCTGATTTGGGACGTGTTCCCAGGAAGCAGGGGCAGGGGTGTGGGGAAGCAAGCCAGGGGTGAGAAGAAGCCAGTTGAGGGCATGCAGGAGAGCAGGTGCCATTGTGGACAACCAAGGATCCACCCCCACGAGCACCTCCAGGAGGCAGTGTAGACCATGGCCCCACAGTGTTCCAGTGAGGGGTGAGGAAGGGCCCCGAAGTGCAGGGGTTGCAGCCAGAAGCCCAAGAATGGTGGAAACCAGGGATGTGGGCAGGGCCACGGGGGCACCCACGGAGTCATCCAGGACAGAAGACTGTCGCCCTTAGCGTGGCTTCACCCTTGACCTGCTCTCCCTGGAATCACTCACCCCTGAAATATTCATTCAAGCCCTGAAACAGCCGTCTCTTCCCACACTCCATGGAACCTTTGGTCTCCTTCCCTGCCCTTCTCCCCACAGCTGGCATACTCTTTGCCCCATCTTCTCTCTTGGGCTTAGATTCCAGGATCAGGGCTATCCTGCTCTTTCACAACATCTGCTGGACCAGCCCAGATGGCCACATCCTCCTCCACAGGTCTGAGCCTCTGAGCCCTGCAGGGCAGCACGCCGTCACCACATGGCGGCACTAGCACCTGTTCAGTGTCTCCAGCCGTTTGTGGGTCTCAGTTCCACCCCTCAGCCTTTCTGTGTTTCCCTAGGTGGCTCTCTTTGACCCTCCACAGACATCCATCCCAGATAGTCACCAGTCTCCCCCTGCGGATGACCCCAGGCCCTCCTGACAAGCCAAAAAGACATAAAGCAGAAACTCCATCTCACAGCTCTTACCCTGCCTCCAAGTGCTCACACGTCCCTTCCCTCCAGCCTAAGGGTCGGTGGTTCCACATCCTGTCCGAGGCCAATTCCCCATCTTGTGCCTGGAAGCCTACCCCTCTCACTGCCGCAGGGACCTAATCCGGTGTTAGCTCCCCTCTCTCCAGGTCCCCGGCCTCGCCTGCCTGGTTGCCCTTCTCCCTATTTAGGCATCATGGGGGTGGCTGGGATACAAATACTTTCCACGAGTCTGTGTTTCCCTCCACCTCCCATCTTACCCATCAGCTGGCTCTCAGAGCCCAGCTTCTTGAAGGCTGTGCTACACTTCCTATCTTCACTTTCTCCCCTCCTCTCCCTCTTCTAGGGTCTACAGGGTTGTGGGGATATTGCTACCACAAAAAAACCCACCAGGATTTGGTCAGCACAGAGCAAGGCACAGATGGCTGTTGTGCCGGTAACCGGGGTAACCACCAGAGTGCCCTTGGGCTGCTCAACCCAACTCATCGCCACACCCCACTCCCAAAATCACTTCTTCTCTGGGGTTTCTGGTTCTAGGCAGTGGCACAACCAACCCACCAAGCCAGAAATGTCTCAGCTGCCTTGGCTTCCCTTCCCTTCGGTTCTGCACTTGAGCTTTGTGAGCACTTTAGGCTCTGGAACAATTTCTCAAACCACTGCTCCCCACACTCAGCACCTGGCTCCTGCCCGACTAACTCACTAGCTGGCATGCCTCAGCTCTGGCCTGCTTCCTTTCTCCCCAAACTGCTCTCTGCCCTCATCTCCGAAACATGGATCTGACCAAGTCACCCCTCTGCTCAGGATAAAATCCCAAGTCCTCTGCTTGGCATTCCTGATTCTCCAGGACATCTCAGACTTCCTTCCTATCTTTCTTCCCCACATGCCAGCCACCAGCATCTCCCTCACTCCTCACGTGCTGTGCCCTGAGCCTCAACTGCCCCTCTTTCTGTCCCATCATCCCTTGACAGACTCTTACTCGCCCTTCAGAACGTTGCTACCCTCCTCCAGAGAGCTGTCCTGCCCGCACCCCAAGCTGGGAGAGTGCCCGCGCCCAGGGCCCACCTGTAGCACAGAGAGGGTCACCTGGCTTTTGTGCAAAAATCCTGTCCTCTTGGGCTTTTGCTCCAGTGCCCTGCACAGGACTTGGCCCAGAGAGCGTTGTCTCACCGTCTCTGTCCCTGCGCACACCGTCCCTGAGCACGCACTAATGCTCAGCAGCCCCTGGTAGATGACGCTAATCGGAAATACACAGCTAGAAAGTGTCCCTGTCAATCTGAGCCCACGCTCACCTGTGTCCAAGGTGTGTGCTTTTACCCCCGCCCAGGGGAATGGCAGGGGGTCTGGTGGTGTGATTTTGCCTGAAGTTCCTAGAACCAAGACCACCTGGGTTCAGATAACAACTGGGGAAGCTACTAGCTGTGTGACCTCGGACAAGTCACTTTGCCTCTCTGGCCCTTGTTTCCTCATCTGTGAGATGAGAATGGTGGGCATCTATCAGGGGTTGTGAGGACCAGACTGGGGAAGGCACGTGAAGTGTGGAGAAGAGGGCCAGCACTAAGTGCAGGGACACGCTCTCTCTCCTCCCGCTTTCTGTTTGTGCAGACTCCCACGGCTCCACAGACCTCAGGTCCGCTCACACTGGTCTTTTCCACTCTCCTGGAAGTCTCCTCTAGGTGGGGTGTCCCCTGCTGGCTGCCCCTCCCTGCCATCAGCAGCCTGTCCCCAGGGGAGGTGGTGGAGGAGGGAAGCAGCCTGACCACTAGGGTCCTTAGGGAGTACCTGAGCCCTGCAGGACAGTCATCCCTGGGGCCTGGCAGCCTTCTGGTTCCAGGCTGTGTGGACTCCCACAGCCAAGCCTGAGGTCACTCTCTCAAACTTCCAGGGGTGTCTTGGCGCAGAGATGCCTCTCATCCCCGTGATGGGCTCTGCCACGCCATAGACACCTAGTGGCCGCAAGGGCTGAAACTGAAGAGCACTGTCAGCACGCCTGGGGTGGGGGTGGGGGCTGCCGCCATACACGCCTTTCTCTGTCATTGTGTGGATTTGTCCATCCCGGGGTGCCCCTGTGTCATCCACTGGTCGTGCGGTTTCCTCAGGCACATGAGCCCTACTTACCGTCTATGCATCGGGCACCAGGTACACTAATCTCTCTGGGGATGACTGTCTGTTTCTGCGTGTCCCTGTGCCCTTTGCAACTGCACCCAACACCGTGCATGCAGAATTGCTTCTTTGAACAGGTGCCCTTCTCGGTGCATGCACAGGGATCCCATCTACTGCTGTCCCTGCGCAGACACGTGTCTCGATGTCTGGGGATACGCATCTAGGCCTGTATGTACCCAGCACTCTCTCTGGATATATATGAGCATTTCCAAGGGGCGGTCCCTCCCTGGGGGTCCATCTGTGTCCAAATGCAAATGTCATAGCTGTGTGTGCACATGGTGGTGGCGGGGGATCAGCACCTCTCCACACGTCTGTGTTTATCGTTATAAACTCATGTCTATTCCCATGGGTACACAGCTTATAGGTCTGTGTCCCAGTTGTCGCCTCTGGCCGGCACGTCTACCTCTGAGGCTCCTATCCAAGCCAATTTTATTTTCCTGTCTGCATTCTGTTACTCCACCTGGAAATGGGGCAAGTACCGAGTGACAGCAAGGATGCTGCCTCAAGCCTCCCTTTCCCCATCTGAGCTGACAAAAGAGGTGTGGCAGAGGGCAGGGAGCAGGGAGGCCGTGCTGCCCCAGGGGGTTCCCGGCTGGGCCGATGGGAGTCACATCTCTCCATTAACCAGGGCCCTAGGGACTCAGGGGAGCTTCCAGAGAGGATGGGCCCGGTGGCAGAGGCCAGGAGGGAGGGACAGCTGGGGAGCACCACACCCTCTCCTCTGGATGTCTGGATGTCTGCGGAGACTAGCCCTGCAGGGTGAGGGATGGGCATGTCACCTCCCAGACCTTCTCTGCGGGGGCCTGCTAGAAAGCCACGGGGTGGCCTGGGGTGAGTGGGTGAGGCTGTGCGGGAGGAGCAGAAGGGGAAAGGAGGTGGGAGGGAATAGGGCAGCCAACAACCAGGAGACCAGATGAAAGGGAAGGGGTGAAGAGCAAGGCGGGAAGCTGAAAGCAGGGAGGCAGGCTGACAGTGGGCTGGGCTGGAGTCCCTGGGGGCAGAGGGGACAGCAGAAAGCAGCCGGCCGCCCCTCACAAACCAGGAGCCACAAATCAGCCCCAGGGCTGGGA
>ML098544.1:0-13057 GCA_003697995.1 Taxidea taxus jeffersonii | reverse complement strand
TCTGTGGAGAGGACACTGCCTCCCTCTCCTGTCTCTCCTCTCTCTGTGTCTCTGTTTTTCTCTCCGTTTCTCTGCCCTGTCCTTTCCCAAGGTTATGCTGCAAAAGCCACATACCAGGAATGATGTCCCAGAAGAACAGATGGGCCAAGGACCAGGTGTTCTGGGAGGGCCCCGACAAGGGTGTGACCTTCATAGTCTCTGGCTCCTGGGCCGTGGGAAGAGAGTGAAGAGGGGGCCAGAATTGCCCCCATTTGTGGGGCCTGACAGGCCCTGGGTCCTTCTATACCGTATCTCACTGAATCTCCCAGCCATGCAGGGAGGGGGCAGTGCCCCCACAGCACAGCCAAGGACCTGGACTTGGCCAGGGTGGGTGCCCTCAGTCCTGGGACAGGGTGAGAACTAGGGGCCAGGCAGAGGACAGACCCCTTCATGGGCCCTGCTCCCCCTCAGCAATGCTAGGCCACTGCCATTAGTCAGGGTTTAATGGAAAGGGTGATGAGTCTGGGTTCAGATCATCCTGGGTTTGGACCCATGTTTCACATCTGACAGGCAATGTAACTTTGGGCAAGTCACTCACTTGCCCCTGGAGCCCCAGTTTCCTCTTGTGTGAAGAGGCTTACTAATGCTACCCTCCATCTCCCTGGGCTGCTGTGCAAGTAAATGCAAGGTCCAAGAGGCAGAAGGGCTTTGCAAACTGTGAAGAGCTGTGCACTATCAATGTCTGGGGGTGCTACACTCACAACTAGGGTGGCCATGAAGTTGATGGGCAAGGCCCTTTGTGTAGGTCAGGTTGTCTCCTGTAATCCACACAAACCCTCCGAGTAGGCCCCACCATCGTGCAGTGCACAGACTGGGGCACAGGGATGACCCAGGATCACAGTCCTCTAAGTGGCAGGTCTGGGATTCCAACCCAGGACTGCAAAGCTGCAAGCCTGGTGCTGAGTACTGACTGAGGGGATCCTGGAAGAGGATTTGCAGGTCCAGGAGCAGGGGGGTGGGGGAGGCTCAGGAAGGAAGCCTCCTGCTGGCCCAGCTTCTCCCTTCCCTTCCCTTTGATGGCCCATTACTCTTGCTTCTTTGGCAAGCCAGGACCTTTAAGGTTCAAGGTTACATACAGGGAGGGAAACTGCCCTAGTGACCTTTGCTGCCGCAGGAGAGGCAGTTGCGATGGCTGTCCCAGGATTACAACTTCCAGGACAGTGTCCGGATTGTTCTGCTGCCTCCTCTTACCACTCGGAGCCCCCTGTCCTTCTCACCCACACACCATGTTCCACCTCGTCCACTTTTACCCACCCCCACCCAGAGCTCAGGTTCATGGGAGCCTTCCAGAGCCTCCTGCCTCGAACTGGATCCCAAGCCTAAAACCTCCCTGACCCCCAGCAACTGCTGAGCTCCTCTTGCTTGCCAGGCACATTCACATCCAGCCATATCCACGCTGTGTGACCATGGGCAGGTTCCTTAACCTCCCTCTCTGTGCCTCAGTTTCCTTATCTGTGAAATGAGAATAATAAGTTAATATTTGCAAAGGGTTTAGAAGAACAGTCTGGGGCACCTGGGTGGCTCAGTGGGCTAAGCCTCTGCCTTCAGCTCAGGTCATGATCTCAGGGTCCTGTGATAGAGCCCCGCATTGGGCTCTCTGCTCGGCAGGGAGCCTTCATCCACCCCCCTCAGCCTTTCCGCCTACTTGTGATCTCTCTGTCTCACTCAAATAAATAAATAAAATCTTAAAAAAAAAAAAAAAAAGAAGAAGCCTCCCCTTCCCCGCCCCCCTGCGCTTCACAAATTCCAAACACAGAAGCTGCCACACCCAGGTTCGGGGACTTCATCACTGTTCCCAGCTGGAAGGCTTACCTGGAGTCAAGGTGAGAGGGAGGGAAGGGCACATGGAGGAGGAAGAGTGGGACAGCCCAAGGAAGAGGGTAGGCTGGGACCTTGGGTCATCTGGGCTTGGAGAGAGCTAAGTCCAAGGCCCTTTCCCTCCCATTTTTTAGCAGTGGAAACTGAGGGCCAGGGGAGGCAGAAAAATGAGAGAGAGCGCACCTTCATAGGGTGTCACACTGGGGACAGCATGTAGGCAGAATGCCAGGCTCTTCCACATTTATTCTAATAACTTCTGTGACCCTGGGGGGAATCGCAGACACTTCCAAAGTCAGTGTCTTGAAGAACGTGGAAGAAAGCCTGCACACAAGCTAGGTATTCAAAAATGCTTGCTGAATACATGGAGGAAGGGGTTACTTAGTTCTCAGAATCATCTGGAGAGGTAGGACTTACTATGCCATTGAGGAAACAGGCTCAGAAAGGAGGGAATTGACAACAGCATTGCAGGCTGCTGGAGAACGATCTCCAGATTCCAGGGACACATGTGGGGTGGGCACCAGAGTGTAGTGGGTTGGGAGTGAAAGGAGGTGAGAAAGGAGGCCCCACAAGTTACAGGTAGCCCTTCAAGGTGAGGCAGAAAATATGGGAGGGAGGGAGGGCAGAGAGGTTGAAAGACCAAGGGCACGTTCTTCCCTGGAATAACATGGAGGGAAGGCAGGTTAGGGCTGGGTTTTGTTGAGTTGTCATGGGGGAAGCTTGGATAGGCTTCAGGGTTGTTTGGATGGAGTCTGTAGAGCTTGCTGCAGATCCCCTGGAGCCCTCTCTCTGGAGCATGGGGGACAGCTCCCCGAAGGTGGTCATGGGCCTGGGCATGAAGTTTCCCTTCTTAGCAGAGAGCACTGCTGCCCTTAGAGGGGGCAGAGGAAGGGGATCCCTGCTCACAGGGACCCCATTGTGGGCGAGGCACAATGCTGCACATGTTCCTTACACCCTCTCAACCCCAACCCACAGTCATGGACTCCCGCCAGCTCATTCATTCATTCCACAGATGCCACGTCCACATCCACTGGCCAGACAGCGTGCTAGCTGGGGTGGTGGGGGAGGGGGAGGGCACGCTACGACCCCTCCCCTCATGCAAGACCACCACTTTCTCCACCTGGTGCTTTACCTCTTGAGTATCTGTCAGGTTCTCTGCCTACGAAACGGGGAAGCTACTGCTCTCTAAAGATCGTGAGTACTGAGACACCTTAGCAGATGCTGATCACCGGCCACCTCTCCCACTCACGCACCCAGAGGAAGTTGCAGAAAGTCCCTATAAGTACCAGGCTCCTGCATCTCTCTGTGTGAGGGCTCCCCTGACGGCCAGGCACTGAGCCCATCCCTGGGAGGCCACAAGCGTGGGGGGTTGGTGCCCTAGAGCAAGCCTCAGCCCCCCGGGGCACTTACTGTAGGCTGAGCCACTTAGAAGCGTGGGGGGGGGGGGCGGTGGTCTCTAAGCTGAGCCTTGCGACCCAGGACCTGGTTAAGGCTGTCACCCCGCCCCGTTACAAGCCAGTGTGCTCCGTCAGCATTGGGAGCAGGGGGCAGGATGACACAGTGGTCTCCAGCCAAAGCTCGTGGGATCCACGTGCAGGACAGCTCTGCCACCTTCTCCTATGTGAACCCCACGCTCTTCTGTGGGGCCCTGGTCCATGCCATCTATTTAGAATGAGCCCTGTGGCATGAGGGTTCCTGGAACCATGGGGGCCCTGTGCCAGCCGGTGACCTGTGCAAATAGCACCTGGCGGGGCGAGGCCTGCGGCTCCCACAGCTCACGGTCAAGGAAATGAAAATGCTGCGTTTGCTTTGCGTCTGCACTGCCCCTCCTCAGGCCACTCAGACCACCCTGGCTGCTGCCCTCCTTCGCCTCTGGCGGGAATGATGTCAACCACGTGCAGCCCCCAGCTGGCTGTGCAGATCAGAAGCTCTAAGGGCCGAAGCTTAGTCTTTGATTAATAAAAAAAGGGAGATAAATTAATAATGACTTAATACGTGCAATTTGGGATCAAAATCTTTCCAAAGCATGGGGGAAAATAGTAAAAGGAGTTCTTGAGAATGGAAAGTTTGAGAACGAGTGTTGTTCTCAGAGGCCAGCCATGAGCCAGGCATGGCTGGGAGACACCAGGGAGACAGGAGAAAGGATGGGGCTGAGTTCTCACACCTGCTCTGGGCGAGGTGCTGCACTTGCCCACCACACATGTTCCCTTTATCCTCACACAAGCCTGGGCGACGCTGCAACTGTCCTCACTTCATAGATGAGCAAATTGAGGCTCAGAGAAGCCAAGTTATTTGCTCTCGATACTTACACAACTGGCAAGAGATTTGAATCTAGGCCTGCCTCTCTTGAAAAGGAAAACAAAATAAAGCAAACGAGTCCCAAACTGTGGTGTCTAGAAAGTCACTCTGGTTTGCATTTACAACAGAAAGCAGAGGGACAAGCAGAGGGAACAGCTGTAAGCTGAGTGCCAAGGGTGCATCTCCTACTTGCTGTCCCACCTGGACCAGGGCACACAGTAGGCGCTCACGACGGTTTCAAACGGAAGCCGACAAGCCTGGGGGCATAAACAGGCACACACTAACTTGAGGGGATGGGCATGACTGTGTGTAAGCCTCTAGTTTCCGAAGCAGTGTGACTAGGTGCATTTCGTCTTTTTTAAATCTTTCATTATGGAATGATTTCAAATACAGAAAAAGGAGACATCAGGGATCACATCACCCAGAGTCACCCAATGTTTATATCTGGCATATTCATTGCAGATGTTTTTATAGTGAAGCGATGCAGAGGCAGATTAAAAAAAAAAAAAAGTCCTCACCCCATGCCATTCCCTGAGGTCACCACCAGCCCTGCAGCTGGTGTACCCCTCCGTGAGCATTTGACATTATTTTGTGTTTTTAAACTTTCAAAATATTGGTATCTCACTCTCTTGCCTTCTACGATTTGATTTTCACTCAATTACTGTTTTTAATTGAGTTTGTGTCAATACATGAAGATCTAATTCATTCATTTTAACTGCTGTGTGTTATTTTGCTGGATGAATATAGTTTATTTCCCTATTCTCTTATTGATGGACGTATGGGCAGTTTTTATTTGCTATTTCAAACAGTGCATCAAAGAACATCTTTTTTTTTCTTTTTTCTTTTTTTTTTGTGTGTAAAGAACATTTTGGTACACATCTCCTGGTGCCCTCACGTGTCACATATAACCTTTATGACAACTGCAGCATGTTGGAATTTGTGCATTCTGACGTGACCTTGTAGGACTGCTTCACATCTTGGAGGCTTGGTTTTCCTCATCAGTAGACAGGGTAATAAAATCGTGGGCATTTTGTGGGCAATCCAGGGCTTCAACATAGAGAGATGCATTCTGCAGCCTGTAAAGTACTCCACATATATTTCCTGTTTACTGCGCGGGTATTCAACACTCGGGATGTGCCAGACACACTCCCATGCTGGAGACATGATGCACAGGCCCCGGGACAGGCCTCATCTGCCAACAAGGCAGTCGGAGAGACGCCGCCGCCGCAGCAGGATGCGCGGGAACCTGCAGGCTAGCCTGGCCTGCGGTGTCAAAGCAGGCGCAGCTTCAGAGACGAAGGGGTAGTGAGCTGTGTAAGTCCTCAGAGGACAAGGAGGCCAAGGTGAGTGGAAAAGGGGAGGGCAGAAGGATGGCCCAGACCCAGAGAGCAGCAAACAGGAAGGGCTGTACTGATGAGAGAGCAAGAGTGCTCAGGCAGAACCTGAGAGCTGGGGGCAAGGGGCCAAGGACAGAAAGCCAGTCTAGAGAGGCAGACAGAGCTATGATGCTGTATCCTAGGGCAACAGGGAGCCACTGAAGGATTTTCAGCAAGGGAGTGACAGGCTCGGATCTGCATGAGATCCGCTGTTCATTATGGGACCTTTGGTCAACAATAATGCACTGTGCACAAAATTTGTTGGGGGGAAGCTCTCTTGCTAGGTGTTATCAGAGATGCAAAACCAGGTCTGGCTGCAGTATGGAGGGCATGAGGGAAGAAGCCGGGAAACCCGCCGGGGGAATGTGGAAGGGCTGCAGGCAAAACACCGAGGGGGCCAAACTCAGGCGGGAGTCCTTTGGCTGCCGTCATCCCGAAGGCATGCCCCCGACACCATGCGGTGGGTGTGGCTTCATCAGGAGGGATGGGGAGAACCGTCCACCCTCATTTTGAGAGAGGCCATCCTCATACACCCCAACCAATCCCCTTCTTAGGCTCACTTACCATCTTGCAAGGCAGGAGGTTTCCAGTCTCTGGACCATATGAACTCTTTTGGCATATTAGTACCAAGGGCATGGCTGTCTTCACCATCATCCCACGATAAGAGACCCCACTCCATCCAGACGGTACAGATGCCATGTGGGGTTAGGGGAAGGGGAGGGCAACATATTCTAGGACAAGAGGGGCTAATGGCTGTCGCTGAGTGGCTGTGTCTAATGTCTAAAACACCCAATACATAAAATAGGACAAAGACACAAAAGAACTACCCCAGGCCCCCATTTCCAATGTGGGACTTCCTACCACCCCTAACTCTGAGTGACAGTATTGCCTTTGAAGCCTCTACCCTTGGGGCAGTGGCATGTCCCTGGCACCCCAGAACTAGGTGAAAAGCCCTTGCCATCCACTTGCCTGGTATCCATACTTCCCTTCTTAGAACACTTATCCCTTTTAGAATTACAAGTTTAATTTCTGCACTCCTTGTTGGGTTATAAGCTCTGTGGTGGAGTGACCAGAACTGCTGGTAGTTTTCCTGGTGCTGGAACAGAGTCTAGCTCATGACAGGCCCTCCAGGAATATCTGTGAGGAGCATCAACAGAATGCCCCAGGGGAGGGGAATGAGGGGAAGGAAGACACCCACATTTGAGGGGCCCGGAGGGAGAAGTGTCTTGTCCAAGTCACAGGAGAGGCAGGAAGAGATCCTGCTGGGACCTCTGAGGCTTAGTGCAGGCCTCACAGCTCACCACAGGGTTGCACACCCCTGAACTGCTTTACTGTGTACATCTCTTTGCCACATGGAGCCTTGCTTTCCTTGTTCACAAAACGAGTCTATTCGACGGGATGCTTCCTGGAGTCCTGAACTTTAATCTCTGGTGTGAGGAGGGCTGTGATTCCATGACTATAACGTTCTAACTGATTCCATGGTCCTCTGGCTCTGAGATATCATGGCTTAGTATTCCGATTCCGGGAGTGCCCGCGGCCGGCCTGAGCTGGGGCAGCACAGTGGAGGCCAGGCGGTGGAAAGTAGGATTCATTGCCCGCAGTTCGCAACCCACTGCCCAGGAGCGCCAGGTCCCTGGGGGAGGGCTTGCCCCACGTAGGATGGAGGGGCACAGTGGGGAGGGCAGTGGGGGTGGAGTGGAATCAGCAGCGGCTCAGTGGGCAGAGCAAGGAGAGGGACCCAGGTCTCCTGACTCCTGCTCTATCTTTAGATCTCCATAGCAACCGTCACCAGGGCTCCAGAGCTAAAGGCAGGCTGAGCTGGCTGTCTGCAGGAGGGAGGGGTGTTTGTTTCAGTACCTCTTTTGCTCAGGAGAGGACTCTGCGCTGGGCTCTTGAGCCAGGGAAGGGAGACTGCAAGCGGAGCTGTTTGCAGCAGGAAAAGCCTGGGCCCCATACACAATAAAGGTAGTCCAGGACCCACCTTGCTGGGAGAATGTGACCAGGTCACAGAACCGGAGAGCATTGTGTCAGGCTTGAGGCACAGGAGGTACATAAGGCAAGTCCCTCCTCCAAAGGGCTCTTAGCTACCCCTATGGTCATACCCTAAACACTCAGCAAGCAACGCATCACAGCCAGCCCTGAGACCATAGCAAGGACATACAGTTTCCAGGGAAAGCAGGTTTTAGAACAGGTATTTCTAGGGCAGGGTGTGCCCTAGAAATCTAAGGTGCCCAAGAAATCTAAGTGCCCAAGCCCTCTAATCTGAGACACCTGGGAAGCCCTTCCTGAACCTTCTCCTGCCAATTCCTACTCATCCCTGGGCCTGGCATGGACCTGGCTTTCTTCCGGGAGTCCTCTGGGATGCCCACGCCCCCTCCTGGGGCTCCTGCAGCCCCATCTTCCCTCCACCCAGCAGTATGTCGGCCTGAGGGAGTCTGCAACCTCCTGGGGTAGATAAGAGCTGGAGGAGCAGGGAGGTAGACATTCACCTACGGTCGCCGGGCCAGTGAGCGGTGGGCCAGGCCTGCACTCCCGTCTGTGCTTGTCTCAGTGTTCCAGTGGCAGGACCCTGGCCAGGGCTTCGGAAGGGAGGCCAGGGCTAGAAGAGGAAGTAGGAGTCCTCGGCCAGGCCTGCGCACAGCAGGCACTTGGCCATGTCCTTGGTAAACTCTGCTGAGCCACAGACCAACGCAAACGGCTTTCTGCGACAGGAACCAACCAGCTCTTCGATCAGGTCCTGGGCCAGGCGGCCAAAGCGGGTCTTGTCCCAGTAACTCTGGGGAAGCTTCTCCAGGGAGTTCTCCTGAGACAATGAGAAATCATGCAGGTGACTACTGAGAAGTCTTCAGAGTTCCCCCGGGTCGCTGTTGAACCAGGAAACTGAGGTGGGGGGCGGGGGAAAGGCAACGTTTAGCTAGCATTATCGTAGGCCAGAGACTTCTTGGCATGGGGGCTCTGATTATCCTCATAACAAGCCTGGGGGTGGGGGGGGTACTTATCCTCCCAGGTGAGGCATGGGGAGGAGGAGGCACACCCCAGGGTACGCAGGGAGGCAGTCCCACCAATTCTCACTGCCTCCCAGGGGCCACTGCACCCATCACTCCAGGGGGATGTTTGCTCCCCAAGTTTGGGGGCCTCCCCGTATCTTTGTAAGGCTGTCCACCACCATCATCGTGGGAGCATGACATGTGTTCATTGGTTTCCTCAGGCTTTAATGACCCTGTTGATGGAACCCATTTTTACTGAGTGGGCACTCTGTGCCCGGCACTGTGCTAGGCACTGGGATATGGCAGTTGCTCGAAACAGACAAGCGTCCTGGTCTCGCTTCGGCTTTGTGTCCTGGGGATCCGAGGCAGCAGTGCCTTAACCAAGGGGTGGTAGTGTGCTTCTCACAAAGAAAGGCTGGAAGAAGGATTCCAGGGTGCACGGTGCCCCAGTGACCCAGGCTTCTCTCTTTCTGCTCCTCCAGCCTTCACTGGTGGCTTTCATCTTCGGGATCACAAAACAAAAGCCCCACCTCCAGCTTACCCGGAGGAACTTCTCTCTTTTAAGTGGACATGCCCCCCGAAGTACAATACACACAGAGAAAGAGCACAAGTCGGTAAGTATGTGTCATCTGACGATCTCAAATGGAGACAAGACACCACATGCCCAGCATCTGAACAAACAAAACCAGAACGGGACCGTCCCCTCTGCAGACCCTATCAAGGCAGGCTTCTAGCTTCTGGGGCTAAGCAGAGAGATGCGAAGGAGAGAAAGGAGGCTGGAGTCTAAGCTCTGCCACCACATCCCGGCTGAGTGACCATGACCTCTGTGAGCCCCTGTGATGAATGCAGGCCTCTTCTCACAGCGCCTCAGAGGCCCACCCCACAGAGCTCATCTGACCCCACTGTGGTGCTCACGGGGGATCCTCTCTGGAGATCTGGACCTTCCATGCCCGCTCCATGTTCTGATCCACCCAAAGGGCCCTTGTGGGCCGGGACCGCAGGGCCTGCCGGCCTCACCTCTTCCTTCTGCTGCCCAGTTCCCCCAGGCTGGTTAGGTTTGGCATAGTACCCCTCCCCCAACTGCACACCCAGAGATGTGGTGGGTCTGGTTGCTGCCCAGGTGGGGTGGGGAGCCCACAATCAGTGATGGCGCCGCAGGGTAGCTGCTGTCAAGGAGGAGAGCCCCGGCTATGACAGCAGAAATACCTATGCCAGTCTGGGGGCTCTAGAGAACTTTCACGATAGAGTCATATCCCAGCAGAGAGATATGAGGGGTGAGCAGGCGTTAGATGAGGAAGCGGGGGGAAAGTGCTCCTGGAAGGGGGCATGGCACCAGCACAGTCAGGCCCAGCAGCCAGCCAGAAGAGCACGGCGCCCTGGCAGCCAGGAGCAGACCAGGGACCACTGACACCGTGACACGCAGGGAAGGTGTGCCAGGAGACAAGGCCACACGGGTTGGTGCAGCTGTGTAGGCTGGGCCGTCATCCCGAGAGCAGTGGGGAGCCAGGGAAGGGCTGGAAGCAGGGTGGTGGAGGAGTCAGGGCTGCCCTTTTGGCTGCAAGAGGAAGGGCCAATTGGCAGGGAGTGTCTGGAAGGGAGCCCCGTGGGGCTGCTGTGGCTGCAGCCAGGCCAGGCCAGGGAGCACCCCAGGTCAAGGGGACACCTCCCACTCCATCGCCCCTCACCTGTCCCTGCCTTTGGCAGCCAGCCCGCTCACCTGCCCAGGCCCAGGCCCTGGCCCAGGGCTGAAGACCCTTAATTGCCGATTGACTTTAGCTCTGCCCTCAAGCCCAGGCTCAACGCCACCTCCTCTGTGAAGCCCTCCTTGCTTGCTGACAGCATCCTTAGCACCCTCCCTGTGTGCTGTCTTATACCAACACGTGGTAAAAGCAGGCGTCTGGACTAGGACCCCCTGGGCCCCCACCTAACTCTCCACCAACTTAGTCAAGGTTCTTAATCTCTCTGTGCCATCTCTACAACATGGGCATGATGGCAGCACAAGCCTCCTAAGATTATGGTGGGATTAAATGATTTCACACCCACAGAGGGCCTGGAACAGTGCCAGGCATGGAGAAAGTGCTCAGTGAAGCCCCATTCCTGGGGCTGTCTCCCCACAGCAAGGTGACTGCCTGGAGGACAGGGCAGGCCATCTTCATTTTCCTATCCCAGGCACCCCCATGCAGTCAGGGGACAGGAAGGCCGGCCAACAACCTGGTGATGCTGCCACTCCTCCCACCTTCCCTGAGCTGGGCCCCAAGCAGAGGTGACAGGCCCATCCTAGGCACACGAGTTGGGCTGCACACTAGCCTTTGCTTCATTCCCTGGCCTTCAGCTCTCCTGTCGCTGCAAAAGCTCACCAAGCATGGCCCTCCTCATGTTCACGCCACCAAGCCTTCTGTCCCATGGACAAGCCCACAGAACCTGGTCCCTGAGGATCCCAGAGCCCTGGTACTGGGGAGGGAAAGCTGGTTTCCTGACAGCCCCCCACCCAGTCACAATGGGGAAGATCACGCCAGTCTTTGGGGATGCTCTAAGGCTGCCTCAAGTAGGAAGCTGATGAGAAGGGTGCTCCGAAGTCCTGGGCAGTGAGGCCGACCCTGAGCGACACAGAACAGGAAGGGGCCCCAGCAGGGACCCAGCTCTGGGGATACACGGAAGAGAAATAAAGCTGCAGACCAAGGGAAAGGGAGCTAAGAGCCTGTCTTGGGTTAAGGAACAAGATGTACCCCAATCTATGGGCCAGGGGGGAGGGAGCGGGCAAGGTGGCCTGAGTGCATGCAGGGAGGAGGAATCCGAGGGGCAGGGGTCAGGAGGCAGAGTTGCTTCTAGTTCAAGTTTCTAGAGAATCTTGAAACCCTAGTTTCTACTTCAAGCCTGGAGAGTCTGGAAGCAGATTTCCTCCTGTGTAGGGGCAAAGTGCTGTGGGAGGGGCCCGAATAAATGCGGCGACCCCAGATCTGCTTGCTTCACCAATCGTTGATGGCGAGCATGCCTACTCTGTGCCTGGCATCCTGCTGAAAACCGAAGGGAGACTGGTGATCCAGACACGTGATCCCTGCCCCAAAGGAGCTTATCCCGGCCTTGGGGACATCTACGGCCTGGCCCACTGACTCCACACACAGGCCCCCAGCCCATATACCTGGTGAGGCCAGGGGGCAGCTGACAGGCAGCACAGCACAGTGGGGAGGACCAGAGCTCAGCCTGGGGCTCCAGTCCTGGCTTCCCCCTCAGCACGGACAAGCCAGTGCCCCCACCTCTTAAGCATCAGTTCCCACATCCACACACACCAAATGGAACCAGACCTGCCTTCCTTGCCAGGCACATGGTGGTGGTCCCCACCTGGAACAAGGATTCCTACTGCAGCCCCGGGGCGGGGAGGCCATAGCAGATCCTCAGAACGGGTGCAAGGGGCCAGCAGTCTCAATCAGGGAAGGAAGTCACAATGCTGGGCTCACCTGGCTGAGGACAAAGAAGGTTCGGACGTTCCAGAAACGGGCCTGCTCCTGGAGGAAGGTCTTCAGGTAGATGCCCTCAAAGGTCTTAAAGCAGCCAACCAGGGTGACGAAGGTCTCGTCCTCTGCATTGTCCGTTATGGTCTGCAGAACGGGCACCATGGGGGCCAGGCCAGTGCCTGAAGCCAGCATGAGGAGCTCACCGTACTGGGGAACAGAATGGGGAGAGGGCAGGTCTTAGCCCACCCACTGCCACATGGCCTATTCCTGGGCTTGCTTGAACTGCACAGTACAGCACAGCCCTTCCCAGGGGTCCCACCCGTCTGAAGTCCCCTCTCTACGTCCTTCAGGAAGCCATCCTTGCTTGTGAAAGCTTGTGAGGTCTGTGTCACAGAAATCATGGAATCTAGAGGCTGAAATGGAACATAAAATAGTGTAGCCCATCCTACAAGTGGTTCAGCTGCTCTCCTGCCCATCTCCACAGGACTCTGCTTACACACTTCTCTTGACAGGGAACCCACTACCTCCCAAAGCAGATCGCTCTGTTATAGGCTGACTTCCCCTGCCAGGGAGATCTTTCCACCTCACACTGAGCTGAAACCTGCTCCTGCCAAAGCCTAGACTGCCACCCCATCCCAGCCCTGCCCTCTGCACTGCCTTCTCTGCCCCAAGGCAGCTCTGTGGAGATCTGAGGGCCCTGGCATGGATCCCTAAGACTGCTCTAGACTGAGATACTTACTACACATAAGTGCCCAGCACAGCGCTGGCACAGAAGAGCCATGCAATAAAAGCGAATTTCTTCCCCAGGAGGGCCCAATTCCATCAACCCATTACTGAATCCATGAATCCATCTCCTGGCTCTAGGTCTCTTTAGGAGATATAATCTTCTTTAAGGTTGGTGCTTTAAAGGTTAGTGCCCGACCTATGCAGCAAGCTAGTCACCTCCTTCATTCTAGAGATTAGGCCTCTGAGAATGCAGCCCAAGTTTCCACCCCTTTACTGACAGCTAATGCCTCTCACACCCCAGCATGAAATACTTCCTCGAGTATCAGTCATGCTGACCTGGGTCTAAATCCTCAGCCAAATGATC
>RCUC01114570.1:0-32035 GCA_003697995.1 Taxidea taxus jeffersonii | reverse complement strand
AAAAAAAAAAAAAAGATTTTAAAGTAACATCTATACCCAATGTGGGGCTCAAACTTACAACCCTGAGATCAAGAATTGCATGTTCCGCTGACTGAGCCAGCCAGGCACCCTCTAAAGTTTTTATTATTTTTTAATTTAATTTTTTTCAAAGTAGGCTCTATGCCCAACGACCCTGAAATTAAGAGTCACGTGTTCTACCAGCTGAGTCAGCCAGGCGTCCCTGGAACAATTTTAATATAACCATATGATAACCAACTTTTTATCATTTAACTATAAGAATATAAAGTTATTTCCATTTTACATTTTTAAAAAGTTCATGCTGGTCATAGACCAAAACAGCTAATAGAGTTTGTACTGGTGCCATTTGGCTAATGATAGCTCTTTGCTGTGGTTGTAAATATACATCTTGATAATGCGGCATGGCCAAGATATGAAACTATGAATGCATTTGAGAAGACTGTGGATACATTCCTGAATGATAGACACACAGGTTATCAGAAGCACTGCAAGTAGGTAGCATCAAGGGAGGAAACTCATCTGAAGATTTAGGTTACAGGGTCCTCGGACTGGCTGGAAGCAGGTCTCACACTTTTCCTATAGCTCTTGCCTCTTGTCTGTCAAATGAAGGCATAAGACCAGATGAACCCTAAAATCCATGTGTTTTGCTCAGTCCTTTTGAGATTGGTGCCATGCTTTCTAACAAAATTCTCCTAGTGTTACCGTCCTAAATAAACACAAGCTGGGAGGATTATTAGCTTGATGCTGAGAGGTGGGTTTTATGTGTTTTTGAATTATCAGCATGTTCCAGAAAGGAAGGATTGACACTGGATTGATCTAGGAAAATAAAGTACAAATACAAAATTCGGGGGCACCTGGGTGGCTCAGTTGGTTAAGCGTCTGCATTTGGCTCAGGTCATGATTGATGCCAGAGTCCTGAGATCGAGCCCTGTGTATGGCTACGTGCTCAGCAGAGAGTCTGCTTCACCCTCTGTCCCTCCCCGTGCTTACACTCTCTCTCTCAAATAAATAAATAGATACATGAAACATCAAAATAAACAGGTAAAAACAAAAAATTTGACTGAAAACCAGAACGAGCAGGTCAGACACTAAGAACTACAGGATTTTGGAAGGTGACAAGGGAAGGTGTCTCTCAAAGGAGCCCAATTTAAAGGTCTGAAGAATACAGATTTTTTTTAAAAAATTTATTTATTTATTTATTTGTCAGAGAGAGAGAGAGAAGAGTGCGCACAAGGGGGAGCGACAGGCAGGAGAGAAGCAGGCTCCCTGCTGAGCAGGGAGTGGGATGCAGGACTCAATCCCAGGACTCAGATCGTGACCTGTGCTGAAGGTGACACTTAACAGACTGAGCCATCCAGGCATCCCTGGATTTTTCATCCCATTCAAAGAAAACAGGCTTCTTCTCAGTCAATATCGAGTAACCCACTCTTGCTCAGGAAGAGAGCATGTGACGGGGGGAAAAAAAAGAGAGCATGTGTTTGGGTCATTTCATATTTTTTATATGTAGGTCAGGAAGCAGAATCCCTAAGTTCAGGGTAACACATAGCAAAAACAAATTGCTAAACTAGATTGATTTTGTATTTTCTGTTCTTTTCCAGCAGGTCTTTGTTTCCTGAAAGGAAGGGCTGATGCTGATTAATTGACAAAAGCACATTTGGAACGATAAAGTACTTCCCACATCCTGGCCATCCAGGCACTTAGCAGTTGACATTCTTCTCTCTCCTACGACCACCTCCCTCCTCAACAAGGCCCGAAGACTTCATTAGGATGATAGCAAAATCCTTATCCTTGCTGGGGTCAGGAGTCACATTTTAATAAATAAAATATCTTAATCTAATGAAAAGAGCTGGGGCCTGGGAGTCAGTGATTCCAGACTCTCCCATTAACTACTTCACTCCTTCATTTGCCAAATGTATTATTGAGCACTTACTGTGTGCATGGGTCGGCTGTTCTAGGTGCAAGGCACGCAGAAGGGAACCAAACCAAGTCCCTGTCCTCCTGGAGATTATTTTCTAGTGGAGGGAGATTGACAGTAAAGAAGTCAAGGTAGAGTTTGGCAGGTGGAGATGAGCGCTATGGAGGAGATTGGGGAGGGTGGCAATGGGGGCCAGGTTAAGGGGTTCTCAGAGGTGACTTATATCAGAATCACCTAGGAGTAAGACTTGTTAAAATACAGACTGATTAGGGGCCCCAGGGTGGCTCAGTGGGTTAAAGCCTCTGCCAGGGTCCTGGGATCGAGCCCCGCATCAGGCTCTCTGCTCAGCGGGGAGACTGCTTCCCCATACCCCGCCCCCCCTCTGCTTGCCTCTCTGACTACTTGTGATCTCTGTCTGTCAAATAAATGTATAAAATCTTTAAGAAAAATGCAGACTGATTCAAAACAAGACAATTTGGTGTACACTATCCCAGAGTTTCCAATTCAGTAGGTCTCAGGTGGGGGCTTGAAAATCTGCATTTCTAGCCAGTTCCCAGGTGATGCTGATGCTGTGGATCCAGGGACCATACTTTGAGAACTACTGGGGTAGATTATCTAGGATGTCCAGGGAAGTCATATTTGATGCAGAGACCCAAAGAGCCCGAGTATTCCTTGTAGACAACAGAAAGCAGGAGCCCCTTGGAGTTTTTGAGAAATGGCAAAGGGGCCAGGGTGGCCAAGACGGAGGTAGGGAGGGGAGGAAAGATCATGACTTAGCACCTTATGATAAAATTCATACTTATTTCTTCTTTCAGATTGATAAATGCATGGCAAGGAAAGCAAGGGAGGCCTGAAATTGTTTGACAATTATTTTTTTTAAAGATTTTATTTATTTATTTGACAGAGTAGGCAGAGGCAGGCAGAGAGGAGGAGGGAAGCAGGCTCCCCGCTGAGCAGAGAGCCCGATGTGGGGCTTGATTCCAGGACCCTGAGATCATGACCTGAGCTGAAGGCAGAGGCTTTAACCCACTGAGCCACCCAGGTGCCCTTGTTTGACAATTATTATATAGACTCCAAAAAATTCCTCACCCCTTCTGCCATGTGACAATGCAGTGTGAAGATGGCTGTCCATGAGCCAGGGAGCCGGCTCTCACCAGACACCAGATCTGAGGTCACTTAGATCTTAGACCGCCAGCCACCTGACCTGTGAGAGATAAATTTCTTTCTTTCACAAACCGCCCAATTATGGTATGCTGTTAGAGCAGCCTGACCTAATACAACAACATACTGGATTTCATATTTTAGATACTATTTATAGAACCCATTTAATTGAATGTTGATAAGCAGTTACTATTTGCCTTAAAATACTTTACTTTCCTGTGCCCCATTAGATTATAAAATCTCCAAAGGTAGGGGCCATATGTGCAGATAGTGTATATTTTGCACACAAAGTCTTATTTACGGTTGTTTCTGCATCCTCAGTGCCTCATATTCTTTTTTTTTTTAAGATTTTATTTATTTATTTGTCAAGAGAGGCAGGCAGGCAAAGGGAGATGAAGACTCCCCACTGAGCAGGGAACCTGATGTGGGGCTCAATCCCAGGACCTCGGGATCACGACCTGAGCCGAAGGTAGATGCTTAACCAACTGGGTCACCCCGGCACCTCTGTACTTCTTCATATTCTGTGAGGCATAGTAAGCCCTCAATTATTTTTGAAAGATAAATGAATGAGGGGCACCTAGGTGGTTCAGTCGGTTAAGCATCTGCCTTTGTCTCAGTCATGATTCCAGGCTCCTGGGATCGAGCCCCACATTGGGCTCCCTGCTCACTGGGGTGTCTGCTCTTTCTTCCCCCTGCTCATGCTGTCTTGCTATCTCTCTCTCTCAAATAAATAATAAAATCCTTTAAAAAAAAGATGAAATGAATAAATGAAATGTTTATTTCTACATAGAACTGTACAACATCAACAACTAAGCCACATTTGTATGAAGGGTTTCTTTTACCCATTTTCTTACTTGATTCTCTGAATATTCCCATTTGTTAAGATCAATCGTTCTCTCTCTTTTTTGTTGTTGTTGTTGTTGGAGTATAGTTGACACACAATGCTACATTGGTTTCAGGTGTACAACTTAGTGATTTGACAAGTTTATACATTATGCTATGTTTACCGCAAGTAGAGCTACTGTCCGTCCTGGAACATTGCTATTACAATATCATTGACTATATTCCTTACTCTGTGCCCCGCCCTTTTTTTTTTAGATTTATTTATTTATTTATTTATTTATTTGACAGACAGAGATCACAAGTAGGCAGAGAGAGCAGAGAGAGAGAGGAGGAAGCAGGCTGTCCACAGAACAGAGAGCCCGACGCGGGATTCGATCCCAGGACCCTGAGATCATGACCTGAGCCGAAGGCAGAGGCTTTAACCCACTGAGCCACCCAGTAATATGTTTCTAACAGCTCAGGGTCACATCCTTAGGATGACCTTGCCTCCCCCTTAAAGTTCCTGACTGAGAAAACTCAAGTCTGCTAAGAGAGTTTACTATTTGCTTCAGCCAACACCTGAAGATAAGTCCCCTGTCTCCTGGCCTCTGTGGATGGGTAGGAGCCTAGCTTCCATAAGAACCAGTTAATAAAGCCAGAGGGGTTTCACATGGACCCATCCCCCTTTCCTACATTTTTAAATTTTTCACTTCTCTGACTCTACTGAATCTTCATTCATATCCCCCCTACTCCTTCATTCTCCCTTTCAAATGTCCAGTCACCTCTGTGCAAGTTCAAGTTTAATTCAGTTCACATTGAGCTCTTTCTGATTACAATGGTGTATCACTGATTAAAATGTCCTCACCATTTTAATTAGTGTCCAGCTTTGTTCATCCTTGACAATATGTGCACAAAATAAACATTATCTGACATATACAGTTAATTTGATTTACACATTGGGCATCCCGTCATGTTTAGTGACATTTTAAGTCATGACTGTGTTGCTAGAAATCACACGATCAGTTAGTTTTGAGTTCCCAAAGCTGAAATAACCTTCTGAGAAACAATAGTGAAAAAGAAGTTCTTAGGGCACTTGGGTGGCTCAATTGGTTGAGCAGCTGCCTTCAGCTCAGGTCATGATCTCCAGGTCCTGGGATTGAGTCCTGCATCTGGCTCCCTGCTTATTAGGGAGTTTGCTTCTCCCTCTGTCCCTCCTCCCTCTCATGCTCTCTCTCATTCTTTCTCTCCCAAATAAACAAAATTAAGAAAAAAAAAAGAGAAGTCCTTTGACTCTAGCAGGGAGAAGAGGATATCATTCACATTGCTCTGACCACTATTTTGCTTCTCCAAGTTCCTGATTTATTTATCGTGTACTTTTTTTTTGGATTTGTTTTTTGGTCTTGGTATTAATTTGTTTTGTAGTTTGTGGTCCTGAAGTTTGAGTTTGAGAATTGAAGAGTAATTAATTACTACCTCAAACAGGATAAAAATGGCCATGAAGAATGAGCTTGAAGAGGTTAAGTATCTTGTCTCCCTTCTGTGCCATACAGAAAGCATAGGGTCTTATACTTTCCTCATAGAAAATAATTAAATTTTTGAAATAACCCAGAGAGAAGTTTATAAGGGGTGGGAGAATAAAGTTTATTGTGGTTAACTATATATAACATGATATTTTTCATTTTAACATTTCATGAATATACAATTCAGTGACATTGAATACATCCACAATGTTGGGTAACCATCCACTATCTATACCTAAAAGTTTTTTGTCATCCCCCATCAAAAACTCTGTACCCATTAATCAACAATTCTCCCCAGGGCTAATAATATATTATATGTTAATAAAAAAGTAAAAGAATTTAAAAAAAATTCTCCCACTTGCTTCTCTCTCTAGGTCCTGGTAACCTCTATTCTTTCTACCAGAGAGAGCATTTTATTAATTAATTAATTAATTTATTTATTTATTTAACAGACAGAGATCACAAGTAGGCAGAGCAGCAGACAGAGAGAGAGGGAGGAGGAAACAGGCTCCCTGCTGAGCAGAGAGCCTGATGAGGGGCTGGATCCCAGGACCTCGAGATCATGGCCTGAGCTGAAGACAGAGGCTTAACCCACTGAGCCACCCAGGCACCCAGAGAGAGCATTTTAAATACAAGATTCTTATTTTATTTTCAGCTTGTTTGTTTGTTTTAGCAATCTCTACATCCAATGTGAGGCTCGAACTTATACACCGAAATCAAGAATCACATGCTCTTCTGACTCAGCCAGCCAGGTGCTCTTTTTAAAAAATTTTTTTTAAAGATTTTATTTATTTACTTGATAGACAGAGATCACAAGTAGGCAGAGAGGCAAGCAGAGAGAGGGAGAAGCAGGCTCCCTGCTGAGCAGAGAGCCTGATGCGGGGCTCAATCCCAGGACCCTGAGATCATGACCCGAGCCGAAGGCAGAGGCTTAACCCACTGAGCCACCCAGGTGCCCCAAGACTAGATTCTTATAATTTAAGTTTTGAAACTTTTCAGGAAAGCATTTTTATGTACCTTATCCTTAGGGGTGAATCTGACAGTTACCAAGCCTTTTATACACTATATTCTGATGTCAGAGCTGGCAAAATGACTATGCATTAGATACATATCTAAGGCCTTTGGCCTTTGGCCTTCAACCCTGGTTCCTGACACAGCTCCTAAGTCCTTTGGGATTTCCTAGGTGGAAGGATGTTTTCTGTCTGTTTCTGCTCTTATGGAGCAATACCTGATGGGCTCCTGGAAAGTTTCAGCACAAGGGCTGGTTATCAGAAAGACCAAACCACAATTAGAAGGTGGCACTTTCGGCCCCATCTCCATCTGGGAAGGGTAGAGGGGCTGGAGATTGAGTTAATGATTGATCATTGATTGTTGTGATGAAACCTTCATAAAAATCCAAGAATTCTGGAGCTTCTGGGCTGCTGAACACTTGGAGGTGCTGCTGGGAGGATGGCACGTCTGGAGAGGATATGGAAGCTCCTCTCCCTTTCTCCAGACCTTGCTCTATGAATCTCTTTAACTGGCTATTCATCTGTATTTTCTACCATAGCCTTTATAATAAGCCAGTAAACTAGGGTGCCTGATGGCTCAGTCATTTGGGCATCTGCTTTTGGCTCAGGTCATGATCTCAGGGTCCTGGGATGGAGCCCCGTGTCTGGCTCCCTGCTCTTTTGGGAGTCTGCTTCTCCCTCTGCCCCATTCACCAACTCGTGCTCTCTCTCTTGCTTGCTCTGCTCTCTCTCTCTCCGAATTAAATTATTTTAAAATTTTAAAATAAGGGGCGCCTGGGTGGCTCAGTGGGTTAAAGCCTCTGCATTCAGCTCAGGTCATGATCTCAAGGTCCTGGGATCGAGCCTTGCATCGGGCTCACTGCTTGGTGGGGAGCCTGCTTCCCCCTTTCTCTCTCTGCCTGCCTCTCTGCCTACTTGTGATCTCTCTGTCAAATAAATAAATAAAATCTTTAAAAAAATTTTTTTTTAAGGTTTTATTTATTTATGTCAGAGAGATAGCAGGAGCAAGCACAGACAGAGAGGCAGGCAGAGGCAGAGGGAGAAGCAGGTTCCCTGCTGAGCAAGGAGCCTGATGTGGGACTCGATCCCAGGCCGGTGGGATCATGACCTGAGCCGAAGGCAGCCGCTTAACCAACTGAGCCACCCAGGCGTCCCTAAAAAATTTTTTAAATAAATAAAAATAAACCAGTCAACTTAAGTAAGTGTTCCCCTGAGTCCTGTGAGCCATTTTAACAAATTATCAAACCCCTCACAGGGTTATGGGAACTCATCTGGCTAGTTGGCGTCTGAAGCTGGGGCAGTCTGGTGAGACTGAGCACGTAACGGTGGGATTCGATGCTGATTCCAGGTAGATAGTATCTGGGTTGAACTGAATGGAATGTGAGGGCATTCAGCTGGCCTTGGGAAAGCCCACAGGTCTAGTGTTAGGGTGAAGAAAATGAAGTGTAAGAGTGAAGGAAAATGGGGCACATGGGTGGCCCAGTCGTTGGGCATCTGCTTTTTGCTCAGGTCATGTTCCGGGGGTCCTGGAATGGGGCCCCACATCAGGCTCCCTGCCCAGCGGGAAGCCTGCTTCTCCCTCTCTCACTCCCCCGCTTGTGTCCCTTCTCTCACTGTGTCTCTGTCAAATAAATAAAATCTTTAAAAGAAAATAGGTGAAGGAAAATGGGAATTTGTTCTCAGACATCAAGTAACATGAAAACAACAACGTATTTTTTGGAATCCTTTTTTTCCCCCTATATCCTTTACTGTGGGCTGTTCAAGGCCAAAGAACATATTAATTTCCATCATTGGCTTCTATTCATAACTTCTTGGCCAGTTCTTCATTTCTCCCTCTCACATGTCGCGTGCCACACAGAAGGCCGTGAGAATGTTTGACTACCGCAGCTGAGGACTGAACCTTCCTTGGCCGCTACCCGCATGCTTGTGCCATATGGTCATGCTCCTAGTGGTTTTTTCTCAGCCATCCCCGAGGAGAAGTTTTCAGAAAACTTTTATCACAACAACTTTCATATGTCTTTAAAACTCACAGGCCCTATTGCACCTCCAAGAGCCCCGGGATGGACCACAGCCCCCCGCCCCCCGGTTCCTTGGTGCCATGTGGAAAAAAAGCAGAATCTTACCTGATCCCATGAAATTCAATAGTGAATATTAACAATGTGTTAAGAATAATAGGGGCGCCTGGGTGGCTCAGTGGGTTAAAGCCTCTGCCTTCGGCTCAGGTCATGATCCCAGGGTCCTGGGATTGAGCCCCTCGTCGGGCTCTCTGCTCAGCAGGGAGCCTGCTTCCTCCTCTCTCTCTGCCTGCCTCTCTGCCTACTTATGATCTCTGTCTGTCAAATAAATAAATAAAATCTTAAAAAAAAAAGAATAATATATTTTATGTTAAGTCGTTTATTGAGCTCAGCGTAAACCTCTTTCGTAACCTCTACCAAGGGTTGGCAAAGGACCCGATAAGAAGTGTTTTCGGCTTTGCCGTCCCTGTGGTCTCTGTTACAACTAAGCAACTCCGTCACTGTAGTTCACTAGCAGCCATAGGCAATACGGGGATGACAAGTGTGGCTGCATCCCAAAGGACACTGAAAGTAAAATTTCATATAATTTTCATGTCACAAAAGTTATTATTCTTTTGATTCATTTTCAATTCTTTAAAAATGCTAAAACCTCTCTTAGCTCTCAGGCTCAACAACACTGAGCAGCACTGGCCTGTGGGCTCCAGTCATTTCCCCACCTCTGTTCTCTACTAATATATTGTTTGCACTGAGGTCTTGATAGCTTATTCAGACTCAGTGAGTTTCACAGTTGATGAAATCCTAACATTTCATTATGATGTCAAGTTCCACTCATGTTTGAACAGTGAAAGTTCTGATCAAAAAACAAGATCTTACTCAAGTTCTTGTTCTTTAAGATAGGACTACAAACTGTACTTGAAGGAACAGCCCTGCTCATTATTCTTTTCCAATAGCTCCTTTTTTTAAGTTACTCACACCGCGGGTCCCCCATTAGGCATGATCTCATCCTCTGTACCCTCCAAATTCATTCACACTTTGACCCACTTAATCGCTTTTCAACTTTATCTTCATCAGTGTTGAACTAGCCCAGTACAGGAAAAGTAGTTTTGTAATAACCTCATTAAATAGCTAGGGTTTTTGTTGGTGGTGTTTTCTTTTTAAGCCGAAACATTACTCAATTTGTGTGGCTTATGTTGCAACAGGGAGAGTTTGGTGAGTCAATATGACCTCATGAGTAGCTTTCATTAAAATTCAAACCAGTTGGTAATTTGGAGAATGAGAATACAATAATATAGTCAATTGGAGTTTACTGCCTATTGAGTGCTTTGCTAGGGTCCGCCGAGACCGAAAAGAACCGTACCTATAAGGAGCTTACAGTTCAGTGGGAAAGATAAGATGAATGTACAAGAAACCACAATGAATTCATTATTAATTCATTGAGAACTCCCATTTGCCACAAGTAACTGCATTATATACTATATCATCTGGTCCTAACAGAGCGGGGATAATTTCTCCTTCCTACTACCCTCCTAGGTTCTCAGGCTTGAGCCCTGTAAATTAGACTGACAAAAGGCGGACTGACAGGAGGAAAGCATGCAGATTTTATATAACTTCATTTGTGTGTGACATGGGAGCCTCATAAGGAAATGAAGGTCTGAAGAAATGAAGCTAGGCATTTTTTTTTTTAAAGATTTTTTATTTATTTATCCGACAGACAGAGATCACAAGTAGGCAGAGAGGCAGAGAGAGAGAGGAGGAAGCAGGCTGTCCGCAGAGCAGAGAGCCCGATGCGGGGCTCGATCCCAGGACGCTGGGATCACGACCCGAGCTGAAGGCAGCGGCTTTAACCCACAGAGCCACCCAGGCACCCCTGAAGCTAGGCATTTTTATACTGGTTTGATAAAGAGTGGAAAGTTGGAGGGAAATGTCATAGGACAAAAGAGTTATGAGCTACAGGTAGTGAGGGTAGGGGGAGTGGCAAGGCCTGTTCAGATTCCTCTCCACATTCCTCTGCCTTTGAAGATAAAGATAGTCCTTTCCTTCATTTCAGGGAGGGTGCCTCTCGCTAGAGGGTCTTATGACCTGCTTCAGGGAAGAAGGTGTTAGTCAGAAGGTCCTTATACCTGCTCCTTCCGGAACTCCTTCAGTTTGAAGTACTCAATAATGCTAAGGGGCCACGTTTGGAGGTAGTATGTTCTGAAGCCTGTCACTTGCAACTCTTAAATGAGTTATTGTAACCATTTCACAGGTGAGGACACTGAGGCAATGAGAAATTTTTTTTTTTAAAGATTTTGTTTATTTATTTGAGAGAGAGAGAGAACATGAGCAAGGGGAGGGGCAGAGGGAGAAGCAAGCTTCCTGCTGAGCAGGGAGCCCCATGTGGGGCTCTATCCCAGGACCCTGAGATCATGACCCTGGTTGGAGGGAACCCAGCTGTTTAACTGACTGAGCCACCCAGGTGTCCTGGCAATGAGAATTTTTTTATACAGATTTTATTTATTTATTTGAGAGAGAGTGCTAAAGTGAGAGAGATCAGAGGGAGAAAGAGAAGCAGATTCACCGCTGAACGGAGAGCCTGCCACCGGGCTTGATCCCAGGACCCTGAGATCATGACCTGACCCAAAGGCAGAGGGTCAACCGACTGAGCCACCCAGGTGCCCCAGCGATGAGAAATTTTAAAAAATAACTCAAAGTGACAACTCACAAGTGACTGCTTGACTCCAAAGCAAATTCTTTTGCCCCTTTACCACTCAGATTATCTAGTTTAATCTCCTGATTAACATGGATTTAACATAGGAAAAAAAAACTCTATTAACATAGAGTTAACATGGAAAAAATAACTTACTTATTTCCTAATTCAATGACCTATGAATGGCTATTGCTAGATTCACTTTAGTGAGAATATTGTGTTTAGGCAAAAAGGTCATGCTGATAGAAGAAGTTCATACCAGACAACCTGACCTACAGGAATGTGTTTTGTATGGGGCTAAACACTGTAAAGAAAACACATTCACGTTAAAATTAGAAACATTTTATCTGGTGGTGCCTGGCTGGTTGGCTCAGTAGGAAGAGCATGCGACTCTTGATCTTGGGGTTGTGAGTTCAAGTCCCACATTAGGTGTAGAAATTACTTCAATAAATTAAAATAAACTTAAGAATTTTTAAATCTAAATTTAATTACAATTTGTTTAAAGATTTTATTTATTTATTTGACAGACAGAGATCACAAGTAGGCAGAGAGGCAGGAGGAAGCAGTCTACCCGCTGAGCAGAGAGCCCAATGTGGGGCTCAATCCCAGGACTCTGGGATCATGACCTGAGCCAAAGGCAGAGGCTTTAACCCACTGAGCCACCCAGGCACCCTGAAATTTAATTACAATTTTAAAATAAAACTACAGTACTAGAATCCATGAAGGAAGGTAGCCATGTGATTTAATGCCTGTCATGTTTGCAGAGATCATTTAAATCAGTCTCCAAAAGACATGACAAGAGGCCTCTAAGTTTTGTTTATCGGTGAATGGAAAGAAACCAGAATGTCTCCTACTTAGATTTTTTAAAGTCTTGGCACCTTTCATTGAGGTCTATGCTGGTCAGCACTGATAGTGTCATCTATAGGTCAAGGCCAAGCTGCCACCAAGATATTCAACCAGAATGCTTAGTACTGTGCTACATACCTGAACCCCTAGGAATTAGAATGGCTCTATCCCAGGACCCTGAGATCATGACCCTGGTTGGGGGGAACCCAGCTATTTAACTGACTGAGCCACCCAGGTGTCCTGGCAATGAGAATTTTTTTTTAAAGATTTTATTTAGGGGCGCCTGGGTGGCTCAGTGGGTTAAAGCCTCTGCCTTCGGCTCAGGTCATGATCCCAGCCAGAGTCCTGGGATCGAGCCCCGCATCGGGCTCTCTCCTCGGCAGGGGGCCTGCTTCCCTTCCTCTCTCTCTGCCTACCTGTGATCTCTGTCTGTCAAATAAATAAATAAAATCTTAAAAAAAAAGATTTTATTTATTTATTTGAGAGCGAGAGAGTGAGAGAGAGCATGAGAGGGGAGGTCAGAGGGAGAAGCAGACTCCCCGTGGAGCTGGGAGCCCCATGCGGGACTCCATCCCGGGGCTCCGGGATCATGACCTGAGCCGAAGGCAGTCGCTTAACCAACTGAGCCACCCAGGTGCCCCTAGATTCTTTTTTAAAACAGATCTTCCGGGGCACCTGGGTGGCTCAGTCGGTTAAGCTTCTACTTCTGCTCAGATTATGAGCCCCTGGGTCCTGGGATGGAGTCCTACTTTGACCTCCAACCTTGGCTCTTTGCTCAGTGGGGAGTCTGCTCCTCCTTCTGCCTCTGGCTCTCCCCCTCCCCTATGAACCCCCCCCCCCGCAACACACACACTTTCTCTCTCAAATAAATAAATAAAAGCTTTAACAAATAAAATAAATCTACTGAGTGAGAGGATATGGGAATTATCTGTACTATCTTGGCAAGTTTTCTGTGAGTCTAAAATTATTCCAAATTACAATTTTAAAAAATCTTTTAATGACATCTTCACTATTTCTCACTTCCTTTGGTGGGGAGGTGCGAAGCAACTCCCTTCCCCTAACAGTGGTTTCTATAAGCCCCAGGAAACCCTACCAGGCATTTACCACTAGAAGTAAAACCATGGGAAAGTACCCCAACAAGTAAACCATCCTATGTATAAACATAAATAATATCTGTTCCCACTTGGGAATGAATTTTGTTTTTTTTTTTTAAGATTTTATTTATTTATTTGACAGATAGAGAGAGGTCACAAGTAGGCAGAGAGGCAGGCAGAGAAGTGGGGGGGGGGGGGCAGGCTCCCTGCCAAGCAGAGAGCCCGATGTGGGCCTTGATCCCAGGACCCTGAGATCATGACCTAAGCCAAAAGCAGAGGCTTAACCCAGGCGCCCAAATTTTAGTTTTAATTTTATTTATATTGTTAGTGTAATGAACTTTTTCTAGCACATCTGTAAAACATAGACTATTAAAGATTCCATTATTTACATTTTTAAACAACTTAGGCCTTATGTTATGATAACAAGGAAAGGGATAGGGTTATAACAGACACATTTTAATGATTTACATATGTAAAGCCCAAGTATATCCTTGAGATCCAAACCTAACCAAAGTAGGAGCTTAATTCCCAAAGTGAAGTCTTCACAAAGTTTCCAACTCTTTCCAGTAAATGATTTACAAAGAGATAAACCTTTGTTAAGGGTAAATGAACATTTATTTACTGAGGCCCAAGTGTTTTACAAATGCTGTCTCATTTCATTTTCAGATAAGGGCCTGAAGGTGTGTGCCCTTTTTTCAGTTTGCTGAGAGGGAACAAGGATTCAGGGACATTAACCTTTTATAGATCTGCAGCTAATAACAGGCTTGGATCCTCAGCCTGCCAGATTCCAAAGCCTTTTGCCACCCCCCAGAAGGTTTAACAAGAAATGTAACACTACCCTCCTTATCTAAAATGTCATTCTTCCTCCAGTGTCTACACTGGGATTCCCATATATTGGTATCACTTTTTGGATAGGTTAGAGAATGGTGTATTTATGGAAACAAACTAAAGCAAAAATTCTTGATTTGTCCTCCATTTTATTACTGAAGTATCCAAGAAGAAAAACAAAACAAAACAAAAACGCAGCAGTTACACAAGACAGAAAACAGAAAGAAAGTAAATCTCAAATAAACTGGTAATGCTAAGTATGTCCCCACAGAAAATTAATGCAAAATGTTCCCTGGGGGAGGAAAAAAAGCCCTTTTTGGTGAAATAAGCTTGAGAAATTTGGCATACTATCTGTACTGGGATATTAGCATTGGACATTAGCTTAGTAAAGGCTCTGAAAAGTCCTGTAATCAAAAATCTATTGGAGGTGCCTGGGTGGCTCAGTTGTTAAGCATCTGCCCTTGGCCCAGGTCATGATCTCAGAGCCCTGGGAACTCCCACATCTGGCTCCCTGCTCTCCAGGAAGCCTGCTTCTCTCTCTCCCATTCGCCCTGCTTGTGTTCCCTCTTTTGCTGTCTTTCTCTGTCAAATAAATAAATAAAATCTTTAAAAAAAAATGTGGGGCGCCTGGGTGGCTCAGTGGGTTAAGCCTTTGCCTTCGGCTCAGGTCATGATCTCAGGGTCCTAGGATCAAGCCCGGCATTGGGCTCCCTGCTCAGCGGGGATCCTGCTTCCCCCTCTCTCTGCCTGCCTCTCTGCCTACTTGTGATCTCTCTCTCTCTCTCTCTCTCTCTCTCTCTGTATTAAATAAATAAATAAAAGCTTAAAAAAATCTGTTGAAGTCAGTTTTACTTTAAAAAAAATCTTCTTCCCACTTAAGTGATTGCTAAATTTTAGTGCCATGCAGTGTTTCTTAAACTGAGGTCAATGACTAATATACATTAATATTACCCAGGATATAGGCTTACACTGCAAATTTTGGGGCCCTGCCCAACCTTAGATCCATTGGGTAACAGTCTCTGGGGAGGGGGCCTGGAAATTTGCCCATTTAACTAGCTTCCCCAAGTAATTCTATAGACTTTCAAGCATGAAAAAAACAGTTGGTATTTTTCAATTCTCTCTCCACACTTCTAAACTTGTGCTCTCCAGCCTCTGTTGCTAAGAACTCTCACCATCCATCACTTCACTTTGGTGGAACTTTGTGGGCAGCCTTGAACTCCAGGTTGCTAGGGGAGCGACCTAGGGAAGAATTTCCAGCTTAGAAATGCAAATAATATCAGTCACTGGAGTTAGGAATTACAGATCACTCTTAAATGCAAACCAACACAATTCCTTAGCTTTTACCTTTCATTGTTTCAGTTGGCTCCTGGGATAGATGAATGTACTTGGCCTTCTTAGATAGTCGAGAAGCTTTCAACACTTTTTAATGCTATCTATGATATGAATGTTTTCCACCTCTCCTTCCCCTTTCATCTGCTTTCATTTTTCTTCCTCTTTAGGGTCCCTTTTTCCTCTCCAGAAGTCCTAGAAGGTGATACACTGAAATGTTGACATTGGTTGTCTCTAGTTAATCGGGCTGCGAACAGGGGATTTTCTCTTTTTCTTTCCCCCTACTTCCTACTTTCAGGTTTGTCAATGGTTTTAAGTCAATCAGTGAGTTTAAAAACACATGTATGACAGGGCGCCTGAGTGGCTCAGTTGGTTAAGCGTCTGACTCTTGGTTTTGGCTCAGGTCACCTTCTCAGGGTTGTAAGACTGAGCCCCATAATGGGCTCTGAGCTCAACATGGAGTCCGTTTGTCCCTCTCCCTCTGCTCTTCCCACCTTCCTCCCAGCCCGCATGCACATGTGCTTTCTCTCTCTCTCTCTCTCAGATCAATAAAATCTTAACAAAACCAAACACATGTGTCTGAGAATGGAGCTATCTATGGAAGGAACCCCCAAACCACCGGCCACTTAAAAGGAGGGGGAGCAACTGCTTTGTATCTTTGTGTTTCTTCACCTATGAAGTGCATTTTTTGAAAATAGCAAAGGAAAATTATAACTGTTTCTTCAGTTTGTTTCTCTCTCTCTCTCTCTCTTCTTCTTTTGCCCTATTTTCCTCTTTCTCTTGCTGGTCCCATCTTCTCCCCCCAACTGTGAATTCTGTTAGGGAAGCAGCTGGATGGCACTTGCTGGAATGAAAGACCCACTGTCTGGTCTCGCTCTGTAAGTATAGACCACACTGCATTCATGTATAGCCTCTTTCTCCTGGAGGATTGAGATTCCTCTGTATTATTCCACTGCTATTTTTAACATCCCTACAGGGTATGGAGAAAGCTGGTCCCAAATCTCCGGTTTCCCTTGGATCTTATAACACAGATCATCTGCAGGTGGTTTAAAGAAAGTGGTCTTAAAAAATCATTTCATTTCATTTTTTAAAAATATTTTATTTATTTATTTGAGAGAGACAGAGAGAACACAAGTTGGGGGAAAGGATCAGAAGGAGAAGCACACTCCCCACTGAACAGGGAGCCCCATGTGGGGCTCAATCCCAGGACTCTGGGATCTTGATCCCAGGGGAATGCGGTTGCTTAAACGACTGAGCCACCCAGGTGTCCCAATATTCATTTCCTACTAAAGGAGCCAGACCTCTTTGTTATGAAAGGCCTCGGGGAAAGCAGGAAAATAAGTGTATATTGATTTGTTTTGGGGGAAAGGTCTTATCCTCATCTGCATCCTCTAGGCATGAATGAAGAAAGCCCTAGAGTGTGACCAGTGCAGGACCTCCCAGCAGAGGCAAAAACCACTGCAGGCTCGGATGCTCCAGGTTCTCAAGCCCCGGGCCAACCGGCCTCGATAATTTCCCTCATTGCTCTAGAGACTGTTAATTTTTCAGTCAGTACTTGAAACCAGGCTCTAATTGTACACTGAGTGCAGAGGGAGAAGCTCAATCAGCCCCAGGAGAAGGTGCCTCAGAGCGAGGCCTGGTTGCCTCGACTGTCGCCAAGAGGGCTGCCAGCTGCCCTTGAGCTGCTCTTGAGAGTGGAAAATGAACACCCCAGAAGCGAAACCGCCGCAGCAACCTTGCTGTGCCTTTCTCTCTCATAGGGAAATCAACATGGACTCTAAAGGCAGTGCTCATTTTTAGGTATATGGAGATTATTGTAGCTCTCTCAAGTCGAGGCTTTTCCTAGAAGTATGAAAACCTCATTGAAGTATTTTAAACTAGTACTAGCAGCAGAAGTCCCTTGAGTCTTAGAAAAATGGGAAAAGCGTTTTAGGCCTTTTCACTCTGATATGTGGCTATGGGATATATCTGATATGATATGTGGTTATTTTTTTTTTAAGATTTTATTTATTTATTTGTTAGAGAGAGAGCGCAAGCACAAGCAGACAGAGAGGCAGGCAGAGGCAGAGGGAGAAGCAGGCTCCCTGCCAAGCAAGGAGCCTGATGTGGGACTCTATCCCAGGACGCTGGGATCATGACCTGAGCCGAAGGCAGCCGCTTAACCAACTGAGCCACCCAGGCGTCCCTACATTTTTTTTTTTTAAAGATTTTATGTATTTATTTGACAGACAGATCACAAGTAGGCAGAGAGGCAGGCAGAGAGAGAGGGGGAAGCAGGCTCCCCGCTGAGCAGAGAGCCCGACGTGGGGCTCGATTTCAGGACCCTGGGATCATGACCTGAGCCGAAGGCAGAGGCTTTAACCCACCCAGGCACTCCTATGGGGGTACATTTACATTACAGTTGTTCCTCATTTCTAAAGGGCTCCCTTCTATCAAGCTACTAAGGGTAGAGACTTCAACCACACTTGCCCTCAACTTTCTCTTGATTTGGGATTTACTCTTTTACATTAGAGGCTAGTGGGAGAGAGTTCAGTGAGACACAGAAAATAAATTTTATTTTTATTTATTTATTTTTAAGATTTTATTTATTTGAGAGAGAGACAGTGAGAGCACAAGAGGGGAGAAGGTCACAGGGAGAAGCAGACTCCTGGTGGAACTAGGAGCCCAATGCGGGACTCGATCCTGTGACTCTGGGGTCATGACCTGAGCCAAAGACAGTTGGTTAACCAACTGAGCCACCCAGGCACCCAGAAAGTTAGTTTTAATCTGGGTTTTAGGTTGATAGGAAAATTGCAAGTTGAATTGCCCAGTATGCTTATAAATGGAAAGTAGGGAGATTGGAAACCTCAGTGTTTGCTACATTTATACGTAAGAAAAAAACCTGTGTGAGACCAGATCTCTGATCAATAGTAACTTGTATGCTTCCTGTTAAAAGAACTCAAAAACTAGACGAGTGAACACTCCAGTGTTCCAATTCTTAAAAAGAAACCCACAGGGACACCTGGGTGGCTCAGTGGGTTAAGCCTCTGCCTTCAGCTCAGGTCATGATCTCAAGGTCCTGGGATCGAGCCCCACATAGGGCTCTCTGCTCGGCGGGGGGCCTGCTTCCCTTCCTTTCTCTCTGCCTGCCTCTCTGCCTACTTGTATCTCTGTCAAATGAATAAATAAAATCTTTTTTAAAAAAAAGAAGAAAAAAAGAAACCCAAGGGCCCCAAAAGGCGTCACTTAACCCAAGTTACCAAACTGGGGCTTAATACCTAATCTAATTGCAGTTTCAACCTTCCTCAGAAATGTAGTCTTAACTAGTCAAGAATTTTCTGATCAGTGCCAATGAGGTAATCTGTTACTGGGCCCTTCTGCATCTCTCAGTGGAGGATAACTAATTCACCTAATAAGAGGTCCTCCCCCCCCCCCCCCCAGCCCCATCCCTGCCCTTTCCCCTAAGGTAAAGTGACCTTGCCTGGAACAATTCCTTTCTTTCACTAATAATAGTCTTGTCCCACCCTCCTTCCTATAAAAACCTTCCATTTTGTATTACTCCTCCCAGCCCCCTCTACTTGCTAGATGAGATGCTGACCAATTCTTGAGTTGTTTAAGAAATCCAATTAGATCTTCAAGTTTACTCAGTTGAATTTTTTCTTCTTTAACACAAAGAATGGCTATGGGTGTCCTCTGCCCGCCTTAATCCACCCAATAAGTCCACAGGCAGTGTCCTTAGCATTCATGATTCGGAAACACAAAGACCAGGGCCTTCATGGGCGTGGGTTGAGGGCCCCGAAGGAGACAAGGGTGAACGTGAAGTGGTATTTTAGTATGGTATTAATGGGCTGGCTACATCTTCCTTTCTCAAAATAGGTGATTTCTGGGCACCTCAAGGACGAGATGACATGCAGTGTATAGGACTGAGCTGAGCAAGTTGTCTTGCTCTGCCCAGCAGAGCTGCCATGAGCAGGGAGAAAAGCCACAGTCCCCTGCGCAGGCGTGGGAGGGGGCAGGGAGTGGGGGAATGGGGAGGCAGAGCAGCCCTGGGGGCCGTAGGAAGCATTTCACCTCCACAGGAGACAAAGACTGATTTATTCTGTATTTTTTTTCTTCACTGATTTTGACCTCTGCTGTCACCGTTGTTCTCTTCTTTTTCCATCCTCATTCTCCACTCAACCCCTTCCTATCTTCTCATTAAACAAAAACAATAAATGTGCCATGCTTTAAGCCCTAAACTGGCGTGTGCAGCAGGGGATGGGCTTGCTTTGTAAGGTGCTAGAATCTAGTGTTCCACTTGGTCTTATTTTCCTCTGAACCGAAAAATAGAAGGCAAGCCTTCCATTTTCTATCCTTATCTTTCTCTTTCCTTTTCTAAATCCTTGTCCGAATGGTAACCGACTTGACCTAGTACCTGATTTTTTCTCCATATTGACTCCTGACATTAACGAAATGAACAGAAACGCAACACTGCATTGATCTAGGATCCGTGGCAGAAACCCAGGAAAAGCCCCCAAAAGAAGTATTGGAACTTTTTTTAAAAAAATATTTTATTTATTTATTTGACAGAGAGAGAGATCACAAGTAGGCAGAGAAGCAGGCAGAGAGAGGGGGAAAACAGGTTCCCTGCCAAGCAGAGAGCCCGATTCGGGGCTCGATCCCAGCACCCTGAGACCGTGACCTAGAGGCTTTAACCCACTGAGCCACCCGGGGTCCCCCGAAGTATTGGAACTTAGAAGGTTTTTTAAAAAACATTACGTGGTCGTAGGCCTAAAACATTCTGTGAGGGAGATGCTCTTGTTGGTCATTTTATTTTATTTTAAAAGATTTTATTTATTTATTTGACAGAGATCACAAGTAGGCAGAGAGGCAGGCAGAGAGAGAGAGGAGGAAGCAGGCTCCCCGCTGAGCAGAGAGCCCGATGTGGGGCTCGATCCCAGTACCCTGGGATCATGACCTGAGCCGAAGGCAGAGGCTTTAACCTACTGAGCCACCCAGGTGCCCCTTGTTGCCTATTTTAAATACCAGGGAGATGAAGCTGTGAGGATTAAGGTGATTGTCTAAGATTTCCACAACACAAAGTACCAGAAGGAAGAGTCGATGCTGGTCCTTTACTATTACTTCTGGACTCTTCCCACAGCACCATCACCACTAGGTTTCTCAACAGACAGTACACATGACAAAATATCATGTTTCCTTTTCTTTTTAAATCACTTAACCAATCTCCTGCCCTCTTTTGCTTTGTGTTTTTATACCATCCTGTCCTCCAGAGAGAGAATGTTTATATTCTTTGAGTAACCTCTGTACCTAAGCACCCAAATGCCATGTTTAGGGACAGATACTTTTACTTTTAACAAGAAAACTCAGTGGCTATTTCAGGTGAAAAAGTGTGCTTTGTCAGCAGATAGAAATGGAGAGGATCAGGCACCCAAAGGTGAAATAAGAGTGAGTAGTTGGGGCACCTGGGTGGCTCAGTCGGTTGAGCATCTGCCTTCCACTTCATTCATGATTCCAGGGCCCTGGGATCGAGTCCTGCATTGGGATCCCTGCATGGCCGGGAGTATGCTTCTCCCTCTGTGCACAACCCTGCTTGTGCTCTCTCTCTCTCTCTCTCTCTCTCGCTCTCTCTCCCTCAAATAAATAAAACCTTTGGAAAAAAGGAAAGAGAGAACGAGGAGTTTCCAGAATTTTCTACTTCTCTCCTTCAAGAACTGCTAATCATCTTTGCTTATAATCATAATAGAAATGAGAGATGTTCCTTAAAAAAAAAGCAACACCTAAAAAACACTTGCCTTTACTCTTCAAAGTCTCCTCTTAAATCCAGCTTCACCCAATTTCTAACCCTATTTCTGTCCCTGGGATGGGCAGAGGCAAATTTTATATATGATAATTATAGTTTTATAATTTTCTGTGTAAAATTAAAAGTGGCTTACAGTAAACAAAAAGTCAAATTCAAATAGCTAAGGATCAAAATCTCAGGAAACGCCTAATCCCGTCACTCCATTACCTCTGTCTTCCTGATACTTGTCTGTTGCACTTCAAAGGGAACAACTAAGTATTGGTGCTAACAGCTCGAGTTTCATGTCTAAAGTTTAGATTTTCTAAATTATGGAAGCCTTTAACATTTTAACCATTGACCCCAGACATTTGACAAATGTCTCTTTGTAACTGGAAATTTATCATGGCTACTTAGAAAATAATCATGTCCACAATATTGTTCACCTGCCACTGAAAATTTTCAGAGGGATTGAGTTTATCTAATAGTGCATGAGTACCTAGTATAACCAGGAAACAATCTGGGTCTCTTAAGAACACTCTAAGGGCAATAACCTCAGTGATCTTATCAGAAGGTGGATGAGTGGGGGGCTCCTGGGTGGCTCAGTTGGTTGGGCATCCGCCTTTGGCTCCATTTGTGATCCTGCATTGGATTGAGCCCAGTGTCAGGCTCCCTGCTCAGCTGCTTCTCCTTCTCCCTCTGCCTCTCCCCCTGCTTACGTTCTCTCTCTCTTAAATAATTAAATAAAATCTTAAAAAAAAAAAAAAAAGAAATATATGGCATTTTCCTTCTGTGACTTATTTCTCAATCAGGAAAATGCAAAGACAGTACGTATCTGAAATTTGGTTATGTATTTGAGAGGGTGGAAAGGAATGATAATTATCATGGTAAAGAATAGTTATATCTGTTGTACAAATCTTCAAAATACTGAATCAAGGGGCACCTGGCTGGCTCAGTGGGTTAAGCCTCTGCCTTCCACTTGGGTCATGATCCCAGGGTCGTGGGATCGAGCCCTGAATCGGGCTCTCCGCTCAGCGGGGAGCCTGCTGCCTCCTCTCTCTCTCTCTCTGCCTGCTGCTCTGCCTACTTGTGATCTCCCTCTCTGTCAAATAAAAAATAAAATAAAATCTTAAAAAAAAATACTGAATCAATGTTCTTGAAAAAATGGGATGGATTCCTCCAAGAGGGAATGAATTTCCTGTTCATGGAGACATTCTAAAACAAGATAGACAATCAGTTGGCCAGGATGTTGGAGGTTGGTGAACAGTATTAAGAAAGAAACAAGGGACGCCTGGGTGGCTCAGTTGGTTAAGCAGCTGCCTTCGGCTCGGGTCATGATCCCAGCGTCCTGGAATCGAGTCCCATATCGGGCTCCTTGCTTGGCAGGGAGCCTGCTTCTCCCTCTGCCTCTGCTGCCACTCTGTCTGCCTGTGCTCGTGCGCTCTCTCTCTCTCTCTAACAAATAAATAAATAAAATCTTTAAAAAAAAAAAAAAAAGAAACAAACAAACAAAAGATCCAAAATGGAGTCACTTATGATAGGACCCACACCAACAAACCAAGACTTAATACCTAACTTAATTGCAGTTTCAGCCTCTCCCCAAGAATGTGACCTTTAACTAGTCAATCTGGAATTAACTGATTAGCACTAGTGAAGTAACTGAGTACCTCCCCCCCACCACCATAAGGGGCTCGATCCTATGACCCTGAAATCATGACCTGAGCCAAAGGCAGATGCTTAAACGACTGACCACCCAGGTGCCCCCTGCAGTATGTTTCATTGAGTTCATCAGGGACAAGTAATCACTACTTTTTTAAAAAATATGTGCCTGTAGGGACGCCTGGGTGGCTCAGTTGGTTAAGTGGCTGCCTTCGGCTCAGGTCATGATCCCAGGGTCCTCGGATCGAGTCCCACATCGGGCTCCTTGCTCGGCAGGGAGCCTGCTTCTCCCTCTGCCTCTCTGCCTACTTGTGCTCTCTGTCTGTCAAATAAATAAATAAAATCTTTAAAAAAATGTGCCTGTAATCTATCCCTTTTAATAATCCATTATAAATCTTCTCAAGATTTATAGTCAAACTCACTGATGTCAATGATTATTTGAGTTTGGTAAGAGTAGAAAAGAGGGTGCTTTCCTGAAGTTAGAAAATGGGAATGGGTCTTATCAAAATTAGGCCTACAGAGGGGTGCCTGGCTGGCTCAGTGGGTAGAATATGCAGCTCTCGACTCTTGATCTCTGGTTCATGAATTCAAGCCCCACGTTGGGCCTAGCGCTTATGTGTAAAAATGAAAAAAAAAAAAAATTAAGCCTACAGAAAAGTGCCACCAGACATTTGGAATTTGTGATTCAAATCCTGGGTTTTAATCAACGCTTATAGGTAAAACCATCCTTTTCTTCCTATAAAAGGGGAGAAATATCTCAGTGTTTCTTACTCTGTGACCTATTCAAATATCCAAATGGTTTAGGTTAACATATGCTCCAAGAACTAATAAATCAAGATCTCTGGGGTGGGACCCAAATCTGCATTTCAATCAAATACCCCAGGAAGTTTTGATACCAAGATTTGAGAAAACTACATCTAACCAGTAAATAAAATGTATTTAACATTAGTTCTGCTTTGTCAAAAACTATCAGTTTTTAAGTTATTTAAGTGATTTGGGGCACCTGGGTGGCTCAGTGGGTTAAAACCTCTGTCTTCAGCTCAGGTCATGATCCCAGGGTCCTGGGATCGAGCCCCACGTGGGGCTCTCTGCTCAGCGAGGAGCCGCTTCCTCCTCTCTCTCTGCCTGCCTCTCTGCCTACTTGTGATCTCTGTCTGTCAAATCAATCAATCAATCTTTAAAAAAATTATTTAAGTGATTTTCAACAAGGAAATTGCTTTGAAATTTGTCACATAATAACCTTTGTATCCTGGGATGTCTGGGTGACTCAGTCAGTTAAGCATCTGCTTTCAGCTTAGGTCATGATCCCAGGCTCCTGGAGTGGAGTCCCACTTGGGGTTCCTTGCTCAGTGGGTGGTCTGCTTCTTCCTCTCCCTCTGTCTGCCACTCCCCCTGCTTGTATGCTCTCTCTCTCTGTGACAAATAAATAAATCTTAAACAAACAAACAAACAAACAAATCTTTGTATCCTGAGAGCCTAGCATAGTGTTTGCTTTTTGTTCATGTGTGCAAAAAGGTGATTTTATTAAAGCACAGGGACAGGACCTGTGGGCCGAAAGAGCTGCCTAAAATAGTGTTGGATTCTTAACAGATGCTCTTAAATAACAAACAGATATTTGTTGAATAAATGCATGAATGGTCTTGGATGATCTTGGAAATAAAGTTGATTCCCAAATTACAATGGACAAATACGACTAACAGTTATCTTATAGGTCTTCTAAAAAGTACCAACATTGACATATTTTGCTGCCTTGACCAGGCAAATACTATTTAAATAATTGTTAGCCAAGTTCATAAGATATGGCATGGGAGGCTGTGTGCAGGAAATGGACGATGGAAAACAATCATATCCTAAGGTCAGTTTTTTGGAGGAGACAGAACTGAACTGAATTCTAGATGCTTAGTTTATAATAAGGAAAGTGGAGAAGCAAAACTATTTCATGGAGGGGATGTGTCACATTAGGCCAGAAACAGTGGGAGATCTGCTTGGTTAAGCTGAGAGTGGAAAGTCTCAGGGAATAAAATGGGGAAGGGAGTGAGCTCAGACCATGGAGAGCCGTGAAGGTCACACAGAAGTATAAACTTGACCCAGTAGCAAATAAGGAGCCGCTGAGGGTTTTATAAGGTGAATAACCTGAGGAAAATAATGTATAAGGAAGTTAGCGGGGAAATGCCAATAATAAAATCAGTTACCTGATTATTGGGGGCCTGATGTGTGCCAGGCACCGGGCCTGGCCAACAGTCCTAAGAGAAAAAGTTATTGTTCTCACTTAACAGTATTACAAAATGAGACTCTGAGAGATCAGGTGCCTGGTTGAGCGAAAGAGTTAGTAAAAGGCTAAGCAGGTACCCACACGTGGGTCTGTGCCCCCCAAATTTTCTCTTTATTTTTATCTTTTTAAAATTTTATTCATTTATTTGACAGACAGAGATCACAAGTAGGCAGAGAGGCAGGCAGAGAGAGGAGGAAGCAGGCTCCCTGCTCAGCAGAGAGCCCCATGTGGGGCTCTATCCCAGGACTCTGGGATCATGACCTGAGCCGAAGGCAGAGGCTTTAACCCACTGAGCCACCCAGGTGCCCCCCAAATTTTTCTCTTTAGAGCAGGTATTGACGAAGTATGGTGCACCAGCCAAATCCAAATCCAGCCACTGCCTATTTTTCTATGGTAAGAATGGTGTTTACATTTTTAAAGGGGAGGGGAGGAGCGCTTGGGTGGCTCAACTGATTAAGCATCTACCTTCATCTCAGGCCGTGATCTTGCGATCCTGGGATTGAGCCCCACTCTGGGCTTCCTGCTCAGCGGGGAGACTGCTTCTCCCTCTCTCTCTGCTGCTCCCCTGGCTTGTGCCATCTCTGCCTCTGTCATATGAATAAATAAAATCTTGATGAAGTGGGGCGCATGGGTGGCTCAGTTGGTTAAGCAACTGCCTTCAGCTCAGGTCGTGATCCTGGAGTCCTGGGATCAAGTCCAACAATAGGCTGCCTGCTCAGTGGGGAGTCTGCTTCTCCCTCTGACCTCTCCCCACTCATGCTCTCTCTCTCCCTCTCTCAAATAAATACATAAAATCTCAAAAAAAAAAAAATCTCTAAGAAGTGATTAAATAAAAGGTAGGGAGAAAAATCAAAAGAAGAATAAAATTTCCTAACATATGAAATATTCTATGAAGTTCACATTTCAGTGTCTAAATAAAGTTTTATTGGAACATAGCCACACCCACACAGTTACCTGTTATTAGTCTGATTTCATGCTACAATGGCAGAATCGAATAGTGGGACAGACTGTTACCTCCAGAGCCTAAAATTTTACTATCGGGTCCCTTACAGGAAATATACAGACTCTTGCTGTAGAGCTTTGCTGCTCTAAGTACGGTCTCTAGACCAGGAGCAAGGAGCGTCACCTGGGAGTTTGTTGAAAGGGCCATCTCGGGCTCCACCCCAAACCTGCTGAAGCCAACTCTGCGTTTAGCAAGATATGAATGATTTGCTTGCACAGTCAAGTATAAGAAGCACTGTGATACGAGTGTGCTGTCCTCCCCAAGGGTTGGAAGAGGGTTGAGTCTAGCAAGGAGGACAATGGGTGGTTTAAGATTAGGAGACAGAGGGGAAAGGGGCAGGGTTGACAGACATTTAAAGAATGTTTGCCATTTAACTGTGCACAGGCAGCCACACATTCTTGCTCCAGGCCTTTGGGATTCCTGCATATAAATATGTGGGGAATAGAAAGCCATATGCAAGTTAACATACAAATCTGCACCACTTCTTGTAATTAAAGTGTGTATTGCCGTGGCATTTTGAAGAAAGCTGAACGGGAGGATAATTGGATTAGCTGGTATCCAACTTCCCATCTCCAGTCTCCATTTGTGATTTGCAGACAGAAAAAGGGCTGACACAAGCAGGAATGCCCGTCGCACTAGAAATTGGCCCGAAGCATTGCTGTAGGATTAAGAGATGCTCCAATATTTTGCTAAAGCATTTTTGCAAATGCTAGAATAGTGAAGAAGTTGGTGTTGCCTGCAATCTTCCCTCAAACACACTCTGCAAGGGAAAGTATAACTCGCCACTTTCTAATTGGCTTTTTAAGGATGAAATTCAAAGAAGAGTTTAATGCCCTCTGATTTGAAACTACACTGAAGTTTAGAGCAATACCCTGTTATTACATGCAATTCAACATCACAATATTTCCATTCTCTGAGACTATAGTCCCAATTTACTTCTCGAAATTAACAAACTATCTAAGGACAATTTTGCATTTGTTCAATTAATGAGGAATGTGCGACGCCCCAAGATGTACAGATAAATAAGACAGAACAAAAGTGTTTGAATTCAAGAAGTTGATAGTCTCAACGGAAGATAGGCATGTCAAGTAACTAATAACAGAACAACATTTTGGACCAGCAGAGAGAATGGAACAAATGACTGAATGGAAATGCTGAGAAAGATACAGAAAATTTATTTGAGAAACTTTTTTTTAATTTTAAAGCATCTATCTATCTATCTATCTATCCTTTTAACTTTTTTCTTTTTAAAGATTTTATATATTTACCAGAGAGAGTGAGTGAGAGAGCACAAGCAGGGGAAGTAGCAGGCAGAGGAAGAAGTAGGCTCCCCACTGAGCAAGGAGCCATCCCAGAATCCTGGGATCATGACCTCAACTGAAGGCAGATGCTTACCTGAAGGAGCCAACCAGGGGTCCCTTCTCTTTTTATTTTTTATTTTTTTAATATTTTATTTATTTATTTGTCAGAGAGGAGAGAGGGAGAGAGCACACAAGCAGGCAGAGAGGCAGGCAGAGGCGGAGAGAGAAGCAGGCTCCCTGCCGAGCAAGGAGCCCATGCCGGACTCAATCCCAGGACCCTGGGATCATGACCTGAGCCGAAGGCAGCGGCTTAACCCACTGAGCCACCCAGATGTCCCCAGGGGTCCCTACTCTTAACTTTTTATTATGGAAAAGTTCAAACATGCAAAAGTAGAAGGATTGGGAGAATAATTCTTCCCCCATCCCCTATTTTCTTAGCATGCATCCATCAGATGAAACTATTTTCTTTTTACTTAAAAGATAGTTTATATATATGTAAACTCATGCTCTCTCACTCTCAAATAAATTATATATATATATGTGTGTGTGTATATGTATACATATACACATAAACAGAGGGAGCGGCAGAGGGAGAGGGAGAGGGAGAAGCAGGCTCCAGGGTGAGCAGGGCACCCGATGAGGGCTCGATCCCAGGACCCTGAGATCATGACCTGAGCTGAAGTCAGGCGCTTAACTGATGGAGCCACCCAGGCGCCCCATATCTAAAATTTTAATTCCAGTGTAGTTAACATACCGTGTTTCATTATCATCAGATTCAACGATTAAGAATGCATGTAAGTCGGGACGCCTGGGTGCCTCAGTTGGTTGAGCAGCTACCTTCGGCTCAGGTCATGATCCCAGCGTCCTGGGATCGAGTCCCACATCGGGCTCCTTGCTTGGCAGGGAGACTGCTTCTCCCTCTGCCTCTGCCTGCCACCCTGTCTGCCTGTGCTCGCTCTCTCTCTCTCTCACAAATAAATAAATAAAATCTTAAAAAAAAAAAAGGAATGCATGTAAGTCTTTTTTCATCTTATTCCTTCTCACTCCTCTCTACTGAAGTATTTTGAAGCACATGTCAGACATTATAACATTTTGAGGGAAAGTGATATGTCTTAGAGTTCGATTTCGAAGGATGCCCATGAGCCCAGAAGAGGCTAGGGAGCTTCCAAGGGGAACACCAGCAGGAGGGCAGGTGACTGGAAATCACAGTCCAGACCCATCTGGCTCGAGGAAGGAATTTTACAGATATTTGTGGGAAATAAGGTTGAAAGGAGAGGTAAGCTAGAATGTGGAAGTTCTGTGAGGGCAAGAACTGTGGTTATCTTCTTTGTCCTTGTACACCTTGAGTCCCCACAGTGCCAGACATGGGGTGGTGCTCAAAGGCTGTGGAAATAATATGTCTGTGAAAATGAAGGCAGATTAGGGTGGTTTTAGAAAGCTAGGGTGTTGCCCGTTATTCTGGAGCCATTGAATTTGTTTAATTAATTGGGGAGTGGGTTGTTATGTGATTAAATGGTGTTTCTGGAAGATGAATTCAAACAGAAACAAATATATTTGTAAGTAGGCCGACTTCCACGTGAGGACTGGTGCTGTGGGGCCTTAGCAACCACCTGACTTCAAGCCGCTCTCAGCTGAGTCTGCAGAAATCATTAACTTCACGGAAACTTTTTTCTTTTCCTTTCTTTCTTTTTTTTTTTAACTTTTAAAGCAATGATACTTTCTGATTTTTAAAAACCAGTTTCAGGGGCTCTTGGGTGGCTCAGTCATTAAGCGTCTGCCTTCTGCTCAGGTCATGATCGCAGGGTCCTGGGATTGAGACCCACATCGGGCTTCCTGCTCATCGGGAGCCTGCTTCTCCCTCTCCCACTCCCCCTGCTTCCTGCTTGTGTTCCCTCTCTTGCTGTGTCTCTGTCAAATAAATAAATAAAATCTTAAAAACCAAACCAAACCAAAATCCGGTTTCATAGCATTAACCTCAGGATAAGGTAGTAAAAGAAAGCATGAAAAATATTTTTAAAGTCCTACATAGTGGTAGCAAATAGCAATATTGCCACAAAATATTTAAAAATATAAGTTATGGTTGCTTTGTATAATGTGATTTCCTCCTACCTCGGAGGGAAGCAGGATAACTGCAGTGATTCCTGGGAGAGCCACCTCCTGAGGTGTCCCTGCCCTGGTCTTGGTTCCCAGGGGAGAGTCAGGTTTCCTGGGCACAGCCAGCTTTGTGGCAACTTGAGTTTGTGCAAGAGAGCAGGGTACAAAGAGCACATGTACTGCTTCAGTTTGCATTCATATGGTCTGTTACACATATCTGGAAAAATTGCTTAGAGGTTGGTGGCCTGTGGGTAAGTTGAAAGTTGAGTGAGAGGGAGCCAAGCAGAGGGGACCAGCGGTGGGATGCACAGCATTTAGACTGTCAAGGGTCATGCACTGAGGTAGAAAGTGGATTCTTGCAACAAGCCATTTGGGGATGCCTGGTTCCAAAGGCTCAGAGTTTTTATCCTAGAGCTCCTACTGGGGCTTCCAGCACCTTAAGCAATCCTTACTCTCACTGTGGGGCTCGAACTCACAACACTGAGATCAAGAATCGCTTCCTCTACCAACTGAGCCCGTCAGGCGCCCTTTCCCACCACTTCAGCGTGGAGGTTTTCATACCTTAGGAGGCATCCACATCACCTAGAGTCCAGGTCAAAAGACAGATTAGTGGGCCCCAGAGTTTCTGATTTTTATGAGTTTCCAAGTGATTTTGATTCTATTGGGCCCTTTGAGAACCACTGCTAGAATATGATGACTTTCTCTTTTTTTGAAGTTTTACTTATTTAAGTAATCTCTACACCCAACGTAGGGCTTGAACTCACAACCCTGAGATCAAGAGTCAAAGAGTCAAATTCTCTTCCAACTGAGCCAGCCAGGTGCCCTCCCTCTTTTTTTTTTAAGATTTTTTTTTTTTTTTGAGTAATCTCTACACCCAACATGGAGCTTGAACTCACAGCCCCAAGATCAAGAATCACATGCTCCACCAACTGAGCCAGTCGGACACCCTGAATATGATGACTTTCTTAATAAACAATCTGTCTTAGAGATCAGACCTAGAAACCTAGCACCTTGCCAATAGTCACAAAGCATGTTCCGGGGCCAGTTCTACATTCTCCCAAGCCTCTCCCTGCCCTGAATCCTGCCAGGTTTAAAACATCATTGAGAAGAGGTTATTTCCTAGTCATTTTGCTCTATTATGTCTCATAGTTAGTTTATGTGTATATTTAATGCAATATTGAATGAGTATGTTTTTAGATATAATAATGTCTTTATAAGCCAAGAATACCACGACATAGATTATAGAATAATTTCAAGGAATGCATAGTTATAAAGTGGAATATTAGATGGTTCTCCTAATTGGGCTACTATCTGAAAGCAGGTGGTCGAATCCTGTGGGCTCCAGGAGAATTCCAGGTATAGCTAATCTTGTCATACCTCCCCATTATGTAACCTGCCATTTTTTCTGGTTCCCTGGGTGTTGCTCTTTTCCCCTCTGCTCAACTTAATATACACACTGGCTTTCAATATCTGGAAAGCTTATGGGAACAGGGCAATTTGGGAACAGAATGTCAGGGTTCAAACAAGGCATGATGAGCAAGCAGGCTTTCAATCAAGAAAGTCCTCCATCATTGTAAAATGACTACCTCTGTATTGAGCTTGCTCTAAGCTCCAGAAGCCAGGGACTCAGCAGGGCCAAGAGCCCCAGCGCATTGGCCCACCTCTGTTGGCCAACATAACCAACAGTCTCCCTGTTGAACTTAATGGGTGCTTGGTTAGATTCTTCTTCTTTGGGTGTCTGCATTTTACTTAACCATTTGGCTATAAGTTCCTAGTGTCACATAAGCAATGACTTAAAGTACAGCTTTGTTGCATCATGTATGTTCATTGCGTCATTCATTTGTTCAGTCTCAGCTACTCTTTCGCTAAACATTGATTCAGTGTCAAGGTGCCACACTCTGCGTTAGAACCACAAAGATGAGTACATTATAGTTTTAGACTGCTAGGGGCTCTCAGGGTCCTAAAGGAGACAAGATAGGGAAGCAGTTAATTCCAAAGATATGAAAGTTTTGTTTGTTTTCTAGAGAGGGAGAGAGGTGGGGAGGGGCAGAGGGAAAGGGAGAGGGAGGGAGAATCTGAAGCAGACTCCACACCCAGCATGGAGCTTGATCTCACAACCCTGAGATCAGGACCTGACTTGAAAGCCAGAGTCAGATGTTTAACGGACGGAGCCACCCAGGTGCTCCCAAAGATGTGAGTATTGAAATGGAAGTATGTACAATAGCCAATGGAATAAGGAGTGCTCAGAAAAATCCCCCAGAGGAGGTGACAATGGACCTGAGTCTTGGCAGATGAGTGGAGACATTCTACTTTAGGCCAGAAGAACAATACATGCAAAGGCAAGATCAGAAAGAGAATGAGTTACTCAGCATGGCTACCTTGCAGGGTGTGGCTAGGGAGTGGGAGCAAATGGGACCAGAAAGACAAGCAAGGACATCAAATAAAACAGTTGCACCCATACATAACCAGATATACCAGCTTTTGTCTTGGATATTATAAGTTGGAATAGATTGGTTAAATAAAAGTAGGGAAATTTCAGGAAGTGTGAGAGAAGTAACTGTGGAATTTTAAATTTTAACCTTAAAGACAATTGCCATTGTTCATAAGGAAACTGAGAACAAGTATTCGGCTAAATGTGTATTAGGAAGGGCAGTTTCAGTGATCAAAAAAGCTCAGTACTCTGTAGACAGACTCAACTATCTTATTT
>RCUC01114569.1:0-11382 GCA_003697995.1 Taxidea taxus jeffersonii | reverse complement strand
TGGGTGAATGTTGTCACTCAGCACCCTCACTCCTGGTGGTTATCCAAGAGTACCCCATCCTCACCACTGCTCACAAGCGGAAATGGGAATGTTGTTGGTGAAACTACCCTGGGCCTCCATCCTGGGGAGGAGACAGGTAACACATGGCGGCCACTCCCCACGGAGTATGACACAGCAGTTAGAAGCACAGAGGATAGATTTAGGAAGTGAATGGTCCAGTTAAAGAAAAGAAGGAAGGGGGAAAAGGGGGAGGAAGAATGAGAAGGGAGGAAGGACAGGGAAGGGGAAAAGTGGGAAGGGAGAGAGAAGAAAACCTGTCACTTCATCTCCGTAGCTAAAAAGCATGCAGAAAGCACTGCGAGGGTACGCATGTGTATAAAAACCTGTCTCAAGAGTGATTGGGCGTAGGGACAGGACATGAAGGAGAAAAAAATTGGATAAAACAGAGCCAGAGTAGGTGCTAGACTCGCATAAAAACAAAAAATTAACAGGTGCCTCAAAATGGCATGTTAAGCAGTTGGAACTCTCTCCTGAGGACACTGGGGAGCCATGGAAGAGATTAGAGGGAGAGAGGGATAAGTGCTCTAGAAAACTAACTTGAGTGGGTGCTAAGAGAGTCCCTGCATGGGGGCAAGGGCCCCAGCTAACCTCAGTCAACCCTCAGCCATGCTCCTCCGGGGTGTGAGGGGTGGGTCTGCTGCTCAGGCTCTGCCCACCTGCCCTCTCAATGCCTTTCAAACGAAAAGAGCAAAACATGAAAATAAATGGGCAAGTTGTCAGGGCTCAGCCCTGAGAAAGAGCAGCGTTGTGCATTCCAATCTCAGCATGTCAGTGCCCCCCTGGCAGCAGCCCCTCCCTATCCTGCCCTAGAGAGAACCCTGGGCTGAGTGTCCAAAGACCAGGTTCAAGGCCCGGTAACTGCTCACACGGGACCTCCTCCATGCCAAGAACATCACATATGATGTCAGAACATCAGCATCTTTTGCAGAAGGAACCATACCCAAAGAGGATCTGCTGTAAGCCCAAACACAACAAAGGGGCCAAAGAGTCAGGGCTGCTCAGAGGAGGGGTCAGGACCTGTTCTGGAGGAGGGAATGTATGGAAGGGGGCACTCCTGGCACTGTGGCCACCCATGTGCATGACATTAGGTTAGAGTGGGCTTTCCTGAGCTCCCTCCAACGAGATGCTTCCAGGGGTTGACACAGAGGGCAGCCGCCCAGGACCAAGCGGTCAGGAGCAGTGGCCAGAGCCTCTGCACAGTGGAGTCCGATTACAACGACACCCCCTTGCAGCTGGCAGTCAATGAGGTTTTGGGAGAGACAGGCACAGTTCTCAACATGTATCCTCGAGGGACTCAGTGGAGCAGGAGCCAGGCCTTGGGTCCAGGTTCGGCCTTGGGGCAAATACTATGCCTGGAGCCCCACCTTCCAGCCTCTAGGTCAGGAATCACCGTTGTCCAAATGCATATGTCCCAGAGAAAGAGAAAGGCCTACGTGTCTGAAGTGCCTGCTGGGTACCTAGGACTTGATATTTAATGTCTCCTGGAATCTTTCAAAAGCCCTGCTGCTCCCCATTTCTCGAGGAAAAACTGAAGGTCCGGAGTGGAGAAGAAACTTGGCCAAGGCCTCTAGCTAGTACGGGCCAAGGGTCAGATTTCAGAATCAGGTGCTCCTTCCTTGGGCCTTTTTCTTTCTTTTTTAAAAGATTTTGCTTATTGGTTTGTCACAGAGAGGGAGAAAGAGAGAGCGTGAGCACAAGCCGGGGGCACAGCAGGCAGAGGGAGAAGCAGGCTCCTCGCTGAGCCCAATACAGGACTCGATCTCAGGACACCAGGATCATGACCTGAGCTGAAGGCAGACACTTAACCAACTGAGCCACCCAGGCACCCCTTGGGTCCTTTAGATGGGCCTTTCCCCCCTTCTGGAACTCTCCCCAACCCTGCCCCATCTAAAGATAAAAATCCTTAGAGCCCAATCTAAATGCTGTCTCTACCAAGAAGCCCATCTTGACCACACCTCTTTCCTGTCTTTCTGTCAATGCATTTGCTCACCTGTTCTTTTCCATTAAACAGGGGACCCTTGACTATCTTGCTCATTGATTTCAACCCTATATCCAGAGGCGGCCTTGTAGACAGTAGATGTGAGGATGAATGAATGGGAAATAAATGATAACAAATATACATAATCTCTAGATTGCTATGTTGGAAAGAAACCCATAATTTATCCCCTCTAACACTTCAATCCAACATAGAAAACCTTGCTGCTTTCTTTTTTTTTTTTTTTAAGATTTTTATTTTATTTTATTTATTTGTCAGAGAGAGAGAGAGAGAGCAAGCACAGACAGACAGAGAGGCAGGCAGAGGCAGAGGGAGAAGCAGGCTCCCTGCTGAGCAAGGAGCCCGATATGGGACTCGATCCAAGGACGCTGGGATCATGACCTGAGCCGAAGGCAGCTGCTTAACCAACTGAGCCACCCAGGCGTCCCACCTTGCTGCTTTCTGACATGGCTAGTATACCTCCACAAATGGGGTTGAGCTCCCCACCCCAGGGCCCCAGGACCCCCTGCCCCAGGATTGTCCTGCCTAGAGTCAGATGCCATGTCTGGACCCATGCCATGGCCTCTGAGCCCCAGCAGAAGAGCCTAGAGTCTGAACATGGCCTCCACCATGGGTCCTTCCAGTTACCCTCTCATCCCGAGGGCCTCTCCTGGGTGTACGGCTGGAAGAAGGGGTGGGGGTCTACGCACCCCAGGAGTCTGGGGCCATGATCACACATGTGCTCTAATCCCAATGGATTTCAGCATGCTTTCACCTCCAGAGTATCCAGACCAGGCCCACGAGGCTGGGATAATCATGTCTTTTTACAGACAGGGAAACTGGAGTCCAGAGGGGCAAGAGACAGAGGAACTCAGGGGTCTGGCTCCAAAGCCTTAATCACAGTCCAGTAGATAGACACATGTTCCCAAAAGGGCTTTGTGTGAGAGCCTCATTCTCTTCTGTGCCCTCCTGGGGGACCTGAATACTAGAGGAGAACCCTAGGGTCAGGGGCAGATGTGGAACCTCAGGTAGGGTGATAATTTGGGAAGGTCCACCCAAGGGTCCCCCACAGCCCATGAGTATACCACGAGAGCCAGAGAGCGGGTCTCCCACTGTTGGAGGGTGGGGTGGGGGACTATAGGGTTGGGGATGGGACCTGGCAGAGGCCACTTCTTTGAGGACGAGGCTTGACCCTGAGATTTCTGGGCCAGTGCCTGCTGCCTGCCAGCTGAGGCCTCCCATGTCCCACAGCCCCTCAGCACTGTTTGGGAAGAACCACTGGGAAGTTGCCAACCCGTTTCCGGAACTGGCTACCTCCCTATCCAGCGTCGCCTCCCCGACCCCAATCCCCAGCACCATGTACCCTGAGCCATTTCCACCTCCTCATGGTCCCACAGGAATGCCCCTCCCTCATCCCTTGCCTGCCTGGCCAAATTCTGCAAGTCCCCACTACCTCTTCCCCCAGGAAGCCTTCCCTGATCCTCTGGCTGGCTGATGCCTCACCTGGTCCCCAATGCCCTCGGGTGCCTCTCAGTCCCAGTTATGTCAACCCACCAGACATCCCATCCTCTTCTTTTGCCCATCTGCTTCCAGATAAGCCTGACACTAGAGTGGTGAGGAACATTCTAGACTCTTCCCTCCCAGCCTGTTAGCACCTCCTCCTGCAGTAGCAATGCCATGGGACCCTTAGTGGAGCCCTGGGTTCAAGTCCTGACTCTACCTCCGACTGGTTGGGTGACCTTGAGCAAAAGTGGCCTCAACCTTCTCTGGTATAAAACAGGGGTACATGTGTGGGCTGGAGCCAGAGTCGGACCTGTGGTCTCTGGGGGGCTATTCAGCTCCAACCTCAGCTAGCCTGCAGCCCCCTCACCTTGTCTCTGGCTGAGGCTCTAAATGATCCTTAGCCTTTTCCAAAAATCCTCCTTGACAGATCCATTCTGTGAACGGGCACCAAGCCACAGAGAGTGGCAGGGACCTTCCCCAAGGTCACCTACAGGGACCCTTAGCTGCCCCAGCTGTGTGGCTATGAGAGGTTGCTGAGTATGTGGCACCTCCCCCCCGGCCCACCCACCTGCCCACACATCTGCTTATGAGTCACAGTCACCTCGGCCAAGACAGCAAAATGCGGGGGCTGAAGAGAGAAAGTCAGCCCAAGGAGAGCAAATGGGTGAATGGGGGGAGGTAGCAAGGGGGCTTCCAGCCGCTGGGGAGCACAATGGGGGGCACAGAAGGGAAATTGAGGCCAGAAGGAGCAGCCACCCACTCAAGGACCACAGAAAGTGGGGGCAGCCTCAGTCTCCCGTCTAATGGACATTCATTCCGCTCTACTGGGCCATTTCCTCAGGGAAGAAGGCAGGGCCCACGGCTTTCACAATTATCGGCAATTAAGACAGGCAGATGGTCCCGCTGGACTGAACATTCAAGCTGACAAACAGAGACAATGCTGGGATGTTAGCTGACAAGATCAGCACTAGTTCCGGCGGGTGGGTGACACAGGCAAGGCGAATGTGCCATCAGGACCGTCCACTGCCCAGAATCAGAGGGGCCTGGCTATTCTGCCAGCTCAGACTTCCCCAGACCCTGGGCTCTGCCCTGTGAGAGGGACCCATGGACAGAGTTGGTGACTAGGCAGGGAGAAGGGAGACACCCTGAGAAAGGGGTCTGCTCAGCTGGGAGAGGCAATTTGGGGGCTCCACTGCTGTCTCTACAGGGTTGTCTTGAGGGAAGGGGAGCAGAGGGAGGGTGGAGAAACCCTGAGGGAGCCTGGGGAAGACAGACCAGCAGCCACATGCTGTGCATGCAACAGAGGGGTCCCCTGTTGCCAGCAGGGCCACCAGAGAACTGACCACTGAGAAATGCTCCAGAAACTTGGGATTGGAAGTCAGACTGCAGGGGGAGAAGGCAGGGGATGGGAGGCCACAGATTCCATTTCCTTCCTAGCGGAGCAACCTTGGAAAATCACTTCTTTGGGCCTCAGTTTCCTCATCTGCAAAATGGGGCAATCTAGTTCACTACTCATAGGGCCATTGTGAGGGTAAGAAAGCACATGTGAAATAGCTGGCATGGCATACAGTAAGTGCTCAATAAAAGCTTGGGGAACAAAGAACAGGTCCAGAAGTTTACCCCTTATCTTCCTGGTACAAAAAGAAACCCCATGGTCTCTGAGACAGCGCAGTTGATCTGAACCTCTGGTGCCCTCCCCCACCCTGGAATGGAGGAGGCCAGAGGCCTAGGAGCCGGGTGCTATTCAGGCACTGGGGGGTGGGGGCTTATTTCCACACTGGGAGTCAAATGTGAGACCCCAGTGCAGCTGCTGCACTGTGAGAAATGCCCAGAGCCAAATGTGGAGGCAAGCTAGAGAGCCTCATCACAGAGGGGAAGGAAGGGGTAAATAATTCATCACAGATGTGTACCATGGAGAGGGCACAGGCAGTCAAAGCTCAGGAGGGCATGGCACAGCTCCTTCCTTTGTCCAGGAGGTGCCCTCTAGTCAGCAGGAGACTACTTTCTTAACCTTGGGATAACCTCATTATCCCTAAAATTGCCCTTTGTTCCTCCAATACATCCACTGGCCTGGGAGGCCAGATGACACAGCCTTGCCCAGAACCTCGCTGAGCACATCTCCTCCATCCTCTCCCTTCAGCCCTTCTGCTCTAGCTTTGCCCACCTGGGTATGAACACCCAACATGTTCATATCTCAGGACCTTTGCACTGGCTGTGGCTTCTGCCAGCCATATTCTTCCACTGGGTAGCCACATGATCTCCCTCACTCCATAAGGACTTTGCTCTGATGTCACTTTCTCAGTGTGGCCTTCCCTGAATACCCCACTTAAAACTGCATGCTACTACCCACTCACCCCATCCCCTCTTTCTGCTTTATTTTTCCCCACAGGATGCATCATTGCCATACATTTATCTTGTTCCCCTGCTATCACTCCTAGAATGTTAGCTCCACAAGGGCAGAGACTTGGGTTAGTTTTGCTCCTTACAATCACCCCAGGGCCTAGAATAGTACCCGGCCCCATTACAGGTGCTAATAGATATCTGCTGAATGAGTGAATGGCAAAGGATATTCTGCTGCCTCAACATCCATTGATTCTGCTCCCTGTAGCCCTAGCCCCTCATCTCTCACCTGGACCCCATCCAAGCCTCCTCCCTGCATCCTCCCTTGTAGTCTGCACAGTAGCCAGAGCCTGTGCTAACACTCAAAGCTGTCCTCCCCTCTCTCTTGCTCAGGGACCTTCCATGGCTCCCACTGACCTCACAACAGAGTCTGAGCTCCACAGCCTCCTGCCTCCTCCACCCTGCCTCCCCTCTCTCCTTATACTTTTCTTTTCTTTTTTTTTTTTTTAATATTTTATTTATTTGACAGACGGAGTTCACAAGTAGGCAGAGAGACAGGCAGAGAGAGAGGAGGAAGCAGGCTCCCCGCTGAGCAGAGAGCCCGATGCAGGGCTCGATCTCAGAACCCTGGGATCATGACCTGAGCCAAAGTCAGAGGCCTTAACCCACTGAGCCACCCAGGTGCCCCAAAAATTCCTAGCTTTTTTTTTTTTAATTTGACACACAGAGATCACAAGTAGGCAGAGAGGAGGAAGCAGGCTCCCTGCCAAGCAGAGATCCCGACGCAGGGCTTGATCCCAGGACCCTGGGATCATGACCTGAGCCAAAGGCAGAGGCTTTAACCCACTGAGCCACCCAAGCGCCCCTCTCTCCTTATACTTTTCACAATAATGAAAGTTCTCAGTTCCCTGAGGCAGATCTTTGAAGTTTTGAGGTATTTTACAAGCTAGTCCCTTTGCCTAGCAAACTCCTTCTCATCCTTAAAAACCACACTCTGGAGGGCACCTGGGTGGCTTGGTGGGTTAAGCCTCTGCCTTCGGCTCGGGTCATGATCTCAGGGTCCTGGGATGGAGCCCCACATTGGGTTCTCTGCTCACCAGGGAGCCTGCTTCCCCCCTTTCTCTGCCTGCCTCTCTGCCTCCTTGTGATCTCTCTCTGTCAAAAGAAAAAAAAAAAACAAAAAACACCCTGGGAGATTTTCTTGACCTCCCTCAAGCACAAGCATTGCTTTCTTCTTCTTGTACCAAGTGGACCCAACCATACCCCCACCACCAGAAGTGCTGACATCTACATATCATTTCCCCCTCCCCACAAGCCCTCTGGGTCAGGAACTGCAAGTAATACCCTTCTGGGTCCCTAATACTTAGCACTTTGAAAGTTTCATTTCAGTTGTCCTTGCAGCCATCCAGCAAGGAAGGTTCTAATATTAACTCCATTTTACAGATGAGAAAACTGAGGCTCAGAGAGATGAAGGCACTTGCTGCAGCTGCACAATTAGATTTATACCTGGCAGTTGGCCCCAAGGCCTGTGCTCTGTATATCTTGCCTCCCTCACATCAACACACATCAAATTAAATCCCTCATTCTTTGAAATTGAACAGCCCATTTTATGCTCCCAGAGGCCCAAGCACAGCTCCAAAGGAAACCTCGCTGATCTAATCTCCCAGAATCCTCCTAGGCGGGTGCTGTCATTCTGCCCAGGCTAGGAAGGAAGGCATGGTGGCCTGGGAATATCTGTGTTCTCTGTGGGCACTGGAGTCCAGCACACGCACGTCAAAGTTAGGCCAACACTGCAGGCCCCTCCCCTCCCCGGGCCTCAGTTTCCTCACCGTCCAGATGTGGGCACACTGACACTATCAGGAGTGTCTAAGACCAAGCAGGGGTGTGTTCCTATCCACGCATCCGCAGTAGCTGTTTCCCCTCCTCTCTAAAATCGGGGGAGCTGAGTCAGGACTGAACACCTCCTTCCCCCAGCCCTAGCCTGGGTGGAGAGTACAGCTCCCAAGTTTGAGTAAAGCCTCAAATCCCAGTCGGAGGGACCCAGGAAGGGTCTCATCTGGCCAGATGGCCCAGGGACCCCCTCTCAAGCAATCACAGGGAAAGGAACATAAGGGTCTTACCCAGAAAAAAAATGGGAAACAGAAAGGCCTATTAGAAAATATGGGTCGGAAATGGGAAGCCATGTCCTCAGACATCCAAAACAATATTTTGGGCACCAGGGTGGCTCAGTTGGTTGAGCGTCAGACTCTTTGTTTCGGCTCAGGTCATGATCTCAGGGTTCTGGGACTGAGCCCTGTGTCAGGCTCTGCACTCAGGATGTAGTCTGCTGGAGACTCTTCCTCCCTCTCCCTCTGTCCCTCCCCACTGCTTCTGTGCTCTCTCTGAAATAAATAAATAAATCTTAAAAAACAAACAAACAAACAATGTTTTGGAAATGACTGAAGAAACACCTCCCCTTCCCCCAATCTCTTAAATCCTTCTCCCTTAAGCTTTTATATTTTCACAAATGGATGCAAAGCCTCACTGTAAGGACAAACAAGTTCGCTGTGCCGCCAACAGAGTCCCTCCTCTTTACCCCATAAAGAAGCAGAGATGCCAGACAGGAGCTGGGCACATGCCAGGACATGGTGTGCCCCCCATCAGGGTATGCTCCCCTCTGTTTTGTTAGAGATTCGCTGGCCCCAGACACCACCACCCTGGGGTCAGTGGTGTGTACAGATGAGGAAACTGAGGTCCTGAGTGGGCCACACAGAAAGTAAGAGCCAGGGTAGGATGTGAATCCAGGTCTGTTGGGGACAATACAATAGTTCTTCTTCAAAGGCGCAGAACCTGAGCCACAGAATTCAGTTGGCTAAATAATAATCCTGGGGAAGCTCAGATCTGGAGCAGCCCTTGATGTATCTGTCTACCCCTCCAGCCTGGGAGGATCCCACCAGGTTCTCAGGGTCTATGGACCTCAAGAGGACAATAGCCTCAAAGCAGGAGGGGCTTGGACCACCTGGAGGTGGTCCCAACACAGAGTCCCTGGGAAGCCCCAAGGGAAACTCTGTTCCTGATACTCCCTAAGTTTTGGCTGCTCCATTGTGTGGAAGGGGCTTCCGAAGACCTCTAGGGTGTCAGACCAGCAGGGCAGAGCAAGGACGCTACTACCCCTTGACCACTCCTGGGGCAGCCCCTCCCTATACAGGTTCTTGAGTCTAGAAAATGTTCATGGCAGTTATGAGAGCCGGCTCGAGAGAGCCTCTGTATGTCACCTGTGTAGCCTTGGCAAAGTTACTTAACCTCCGTGTGCCTGTTTCCCCATCTGCACAATCACCAACTTTGCAGGGTTGCCGCGAGGACTTAATAAGTGAACGTACTGCCTGGCACACAGTGGTGCTGAATTAAAGTCAGTCACTGTTGTTCATATGAACAGCATGATTATTCTTAGCTCTAGGCTGCAGCATAGAAGTGTGAACCCACCATCTCCCACCTCCCCTCCCTGTTGTAGATGGAGAGATGGCCGCCCACGGAAGCCAACGATGAAACACAGGGTCATCCAGCCTGGGCAGCTTGACTCCCAGCTCAACGCTCCTCCTGCCCTGACTCCCACCCCAGACTTTCCCCCACCCTGAGTCTCCTCCCGGGGCTGCCAGTGCAGGATGGGATCTTGAATACAAAGGGGCTCCGCCTACACTCCATCTCACCCAGGGTCATGTCCTGTCTTTATCCATGACCCTCCTACCCCGAATGCCTGCACACACTCAGCTGGCCCTAAATGCACACACAGAGCACCCCTGCCAGCCCAGCTCGACCAGGACAACCTCACGGCCCAAATGGAGGGGAAAGGAGAGGCTATTAGGGACACGCCGTTGAGAGGGGCAACGAAGGGGACTGTGGCACAGGAAGGCAGAGAGAGAGGGGGACACTCAGATGCAGAGAGGGACCATGACAGAGACAAAGAGGGAGAGGGACAGACAACAGCAACACAGAGCAGGAGAGAAAGACAGGGAAAAACAGGTTGGGGCAGAAAGAACCAGATATGAGAGAGAGAACCAGACAAAGAGAGACAGAGAAAGAGACAGAGGCAGAGAGAAAGATGGAGAGACAGAGGGCAACAATCAGAAAGCAATAGAGTCCATTAAATTAGATTAACAATTGGGAAAAAAGAAAGATGGACAGAGAGTTAGAGAGACTCGGGGAGACAAAGAGATGGTTGGAGGGTGGCACAAAGCAGAGAGAGATTGAGAGATGTGGAAGGTGGCAGAGAGAGGCCGGACACACAAACAGGTTCAGTGAGAGACCCAGAACTGAAGAGAAACCCAAACGGCACCAGAAGAGATGGGGCGGAGGCAGAGACAGGGCAGGGAGGGAGGCCCCAGGTCCCCAGGTGGGGGGTGCCCAGCCTCTGCCTCCCAACCAGATCCAGGTCTAGCAGCCCAGCCCCTGGGCAGGCAGCAGGGCTGCTCTGTGCCCCCCCCCTCCCCCGTACCTTTGGGACGCCGCCTCACCACGCCCAGCCGCCACTTGAGTGACACAGCCAGCATCGCCCCCTCAGGCCCTTGGTGCCCAGGGCTAGGAACGTGACCCGCCCAAGCCGGCTGCACTCCTGCAGGCTGCACTCCTGGAGCCCCGCACTCCTCTGTGCGCTCCTCTGTGCGCTCTCGCTAGTAAGCTGCCTGTGCTAACTGGCAGAGGCTGGGCGCTCCCAGCCTCCACCCTCCTGAGTTGCTAAAATAGATAATCCTCCCCAGAGCCAGCAGTGGTGGCATCAGCGGCATCGGCGGTGGCATCTGTGGCAGCAAGTCCTTTCCTCCAACCACAGCCCCAGCCTGGGGAGTGAAGCACCAGGGTGTTCCAAACACTGTGACAAACCTTCCTGCTTGCCTCCCCCCCAGTGCCCCCCCCCAGCCACAGCTCTTCCTCCCCAGCGCTCACCCTGTCCGCCCCTTCTTCCACCCAAATCTGCCAATACCCCCTCCTGCCCTCCTCAGGGTGTGCTGTTTGATGCCCCCAGGCCTTTGCACTTGCAAGGCCCTCCACCTGGGACACCTGTCCTGTCTGGCTTGGCTCCACTGGACTTCTCTGCCCGGGAATGTCTGCTCGGCCTTCTGAGATCCCTCCTTGCTGGAAGCCCTTGCCTGCTGGGTCTTGATAATGCTTTTCAGACCCCCTGGAGGTTGTCCATCACTCCCAAAAACAAGGACAGGGTCCACTTGTCCTGTCTCCCCTACAGTCAGCACAGACATTTGATGTGGCCGTCAGTGTACAACAAGACGGAGGCCCTGCCTCTTCACTCCTTTAATCTTCAATGACTCTTGTTGGAAACATGGGATAAGGAGAAAATCCACCCAGCTGACTGACTGCATGGAGAGGACAGGAGGACCAGTGAGTGCTCCAGGCATTCAGCGAGAACTCTATAAATGCATCTGGCATCCCTTCCTCTTACTGGACAGAAAAGCGCCAACCTACCAAACAGAGAGTGAGGGGAAGCCTCACAGAACACAAGTTTTTGGAGATGGGCA
>RCUC01114568.1:0-22550 GCA_003697995.1 Taxidea taxus jeffersonii | reverse complement strand
AATTAAGAGGCAAAGTGGGGGGTTTGGGTGTTAGGAAAGGAATAAATGAAACAAGATGGGATCAGAAGGGAGACAAACCATAAGAGACTCTTAATCTCACAAAACAAACTGAGGGTTGTGGGTGTGGGAAGGGAGGATGGTTGGGTTATGGACATTGGGGAAGGTATGTGCTATGGTGAGTGCTGTGAAGTGTGTAACAGACCTGTACCCCTGGGGCTAGTAATACATTATATGTTAATAAAAAATTTTAAAAAATTAAAAAAAGAATATATTCCTCAATCACAATGCAGTTAAGATAAACATCAGGAACTAAATTAATAATCAGAAATTCCCTTAAAATTCAAATTTAAGAATATACTTCTAAATTATCAATGGATCAAATGAGAAATCAATATAGACATTTTAAAATATTTTTTAAAAATTATAATGAAATAATAGCCTTGAATGAATATATTAAAAATAGAGAATATTTGGGAATCAATCAGCTATGCATTCATTTCCAAAGGCTAAAGAAAGTACAGCAAATATTAGCTCAAGAAAAGTGAAAAAATTACATGTAAGAGCAGATATTAATGAAAAAGAAAATAAATTTACAATAGAGAAAATCGACTATGTTGGATCTTTGAAAAGATTTATAAAATTGGCCTACCCTTTGAAGAGAAGGCACAAATAAAAAAAAAAATTAAAAAGATTGTCACTTAACAGCCCTTCAAGCCCTCACTGGCAGAATCTTCTTTAAGATTTTTCCTGTTTGGGGCACGCCAGGGTGGCTCAGGTCATGATCTCAGGGTCCTGGGATCAAGTCCCGCATCCGGTTCTCTGCTCAGCAAGGAGCCTGCTTCCCCCTCTCTCTCTGCCTGCCTCTCTGCCTAGTGATATCTCTCTCTCTGTCAAGTGAAAAAAAAAAAAAGGATCTTTCTTGTTTTTACTAATGGTGTGTGTGAGGCTCTTCCAAGTTCTGCCTGTTACTAGCCCCAAAACCCACATAACCTTTATATTTATTTATTTATTTTATGCCATTCCACTTCTAGGTACCAAAATTTCTTATGCTTCTCCATTGTTGTGAAACAAAGTACTCTAGAACTTCTTACTTAAAATAATAGCAGCAGTGCATTTTGCTCATGCGTCGGCAATTTAAAACTGGGCTCTGTGGGGATGGCTCCTGTCGTTTCCTCTTGGCCTTAGCTGGGACCTGGACTGGTTTTGGAGTATACAGTACCTGGAAGTCCAGGGGGCCTACGGGTGGGTTCTAATGCTCTGTAGTCTCTTTCTTCAACTTCTTAAAAGTTTTATACTTGAATTTATGTTTTATACGTGAAATCTGATGGGACAATGAAATGTGTGATGAAAAGGTTGCACATAGTTTAGCCTCTGCCACCTTCCAGCATCCTGAGGAGGGGTTCTAGCTGCCTTGCTGCTGCCTCCAGAAGGCACCCACCTGAACCATCCCTATTCTTCCAGCCTTCCCAATACCTTTGGGGGTCTGCCCTCACTTGGCATCTGTGCCTGTGCCAAAGGATGCATGGTATTAAATAGCAAACAACAACAACAATAAAAATCCATAACAAGTTAACCAAGAGGCCATAAAAAAAAAAAAAAGAAGGAGAAAAAAATTTTTCTCCCACTTTGAGAACATGGGTCTCTGAATTTTCAGTCGCACTGGGTCCTGCAAATTAGCCAACCCCAGCTGGGCAACTTGTCTGAAACGGAAGCCACAGTTGCAAGAGAACTCCTTCACGTGGGTAGGAGTTGGTGCTGGGTGGTTGGTGCTGGCTGCTCAGCCAGGAGTGGGGGCGTGGTTCCTCTCCCTTCTGTTGGCTTGACTGCTTATAACATGGGGTCTGGATTTCAAATGGCAGCTGCTGTTAGTCCTAAGGCCCTAAGGCCTGAGCCTGAAAATCTGATAACATAGCATCGCTTTTGTCAGATCTTATTAGTTAACCTAATGGTAGAGCCCATCAGACTTGAGGGGAAAAAGCATAAAACCCAACCTTTCAGAGGGAGGAGTTTCAAATCATTTGTAATCATCTGTGATTTGCGATACACATATATGAGTGGTAAAACAAAACAGCAAACTAAGGAAACAAACATCTCAAAGGCAGGATAGTGAATAATGACAGGAGGGAAGGAGAGAATTGTGATCTGGGTGTCTGGGGTGCTGAGAATGATCTGCCACTTGAGTGGCTGGGTAGAGACACTTTAAACTATTTGCATATGTGTTGTGCTTTTTTTGTATATATGTTATTTTTAAAATAAAAACTAAAAAAGGGAAGTAATTGAATTTAGAGCTAAGGTTAGTTTTCAGATCCTTACATGATAGCTTTAATGTTATTAAAACTATTGCTAAGTCACATTTGTATCCTAGAAATGCATTTTTTCCCTAAAGTTATTGTAAATGAAATAAAACCTCATTATTTAGACTTAATTAATTGAGATTCGGAAATTTTGAAGTTTAAAGATGAAATGAGTTGCCTTCACATTCTCTGAGGACAAAGCTTGTCAAGCAAATGAACATGCAGTGCAGTGTTTAACTCGGTCAAGAGAAATCGTTCTCAAACATATAAATATAATTGACATATCTAAAGATCATCGTATTTCATTTAACATTTGTCTTCTATGGACATATGTGTATTGGAAAGGGAATTTCTAGTTTATAAATAATGGTCCATATTAGCCCTTCTCACAAATATAAATCATTTTTTCTATGATAAACTACTACCCTGCCTAGAGTAGCCTTAATTATAGTATTCTGAAAATTAAAACTCAGATTATTTTTATTTATAGATACATCAGAATGATCACAAGTGTTACAGACTCTGTCTCTAAAATTTATAATCCATCTTTATTAACATTCCCTAATTGCTGACTACCCCAAACTACCATTTTATGTCTTTTTCACATCACAAGAAAGTTTCCCTGGGAAGCAGATTCTGAAGTAGAGATGTGCATATAAGTGGTTTATTATAGAGCACTTATTTCCTATAAAGAGATAAGGAAAACAAGGTCGAGTATTGGAAGAAGTTTGAGAACTTACTTGGATACGGACTGCATTTGATCAATAATCTTGAAAAAATTGCTCAAAATCTCTTTTGGAAGGGAAGTAATAAGTTAACATAAATCTCAGAATACTAAAACACCTGAGATTAAATTGTCAAGTAGTGGATATTCATTTCTTTGTTGGTGTTTGTTGAATGAATGAACAAAATGAGTGCTGAAAGCAAACAACTTAGAACCTCAATCATATGTTCATTGGGCTTAAGCTTACTACCTCTGTATTTAGTTATAGATGAATATATATATGTACGTAGGATATATATAAGGATATATATTTATAAATAGGGATATATATAGGATATACATATATATTTATATATATATATGGATATAAACAAAATGCTAAAGTATTACTTTTAAGACTGCACCAAAATAGGTCCAGTTAGGGATTTTGTCATTTATAATGATCTGGGATCAACTATTTCTTATAATATATCTATATTGGCTGTTCAGCCTAAAAACAGCTGACTTTCCTACACCTCCAAGAAACATATCATGTACGGAAATAGCTACATTATTTTAACTTTGTCTTTTTTTTTTAAAGATTTTATTGATTTATTTGAGAGAGAGAGAGAGTGAGAGAGAGCATGAGAGCAGAGAAGGTCAGAAGGAGAAGCAGACTCCCCATGGAGTTGGGAGCCCGAGGTGGGACTCGATCCCAGGACTCCAGAACCATGACCTGAGCTGAAAGCAGTTGCCTAACCAACTGAGCCACCCAAGCACCCCTGTCTTTTGACCCTCAAAAGACACTGAGGCCAGTGTCATCAGCCCCTTCTAGAAATGAAGAAATTGAGGCTCAGCGGTCACAGAGGCAGCTAATGAGCAGCAGGGTGGGCAGCTCAGGCTTCCCTTCCCTGCCACTGTCCTTATGCTTCACCCACAGTTAGGCCTTTCCCTCAGCAGATCCACAAATCTCTGTCAATGTGAGCCAATAAATCTTGAAGTGACTCACCTCTTTCTGGGTTAATTTTACTTTTTAAAAAAGGCTCTGCCTCAAAGACCCGGTGGAATGATTATGATGTCCTGGTAGATGTTCAGAAACTGTAAATTAAACTAGGAAAGGGGGGGTAGCTACATCCTTCGATGCATGAATCCCAGTTACCGGAAGGGGTGGGGGTCCTGTCTGGGAGGAAAAGGCTCCAGCCTCCTCTGTGTAGCGGGAAACCTTTTGCAACTGATCACCATCATCTTAAAGGGCTTCCAGAACTGCATAATACCCCCAGAATTAAATAAATTACACGTGTGGTTATGAGCAAGTTAAGTACTTATTTATCCACATCATTAGTCATCGAAATTCTTGTAGGGAGTAACAGCCAGCCCCACAGGTCAGCCACTTCATGTTTCCTTAACACTTCCACTGTTTTTTAAACACCCGCTCCTTGATTTATGGCTGTACTGTGGCCTCAGCCTGGGCCTAATAACACAGCACGTACCACCCCTGATCAGAGTGACACACATATTCCCTCGCACCCATGTAAGTCATCCCATATGTGGGCCCTCGCCTTTTATTCTGCTCTCTGGAAGTTCATGCAACAGGTGACCAGCGCTGCAAGCCAAGGACCTTCACTTCAGCATGAAGACTTTCAGTAAACGATGCTTACCCCTTGGCTAACGTCAGCCACTCAGTATTCTTGAAGCTTTTTTGGCTGCTGTCTCTTTTCCTCCAAAGGGGCCACTCATTTCTGCTGGGAAAGCTTCCCCTTGTTTTCACCCTCCACGGGCAAGGGATTGTTTTTCACTTCCTTCATAAAATCACTAGCCGTGTGATGAACCCCAGACCACATGCCACCTCGACAGGAAGTTTTTCCCACCCCCGTGTCCTTTTGGGCCCCGAACTCACTACTGTAAGTCACACCTGTCAGACCCACGTGCATCTCTAGGACTGGCATGTATTAGGCATCCAGAAAAATTCTACTACTTCTGAGTATCTATTATATGCCAGCTACTATGCTGGGTCCTGGCAATACATTGATGAATAAGGCCAATTTTTGCCCATGAAGATACTCCCAGTCTAGCAGGCTGAGACAAACTCAGGCTTACAACAGAGCTGAATGCTAAGTGACTGGATCTGTAATAAAGAGCTCACAGGACAGCTAACAGCAGCCAGGGAGAAAGCTTTGGTTAAGCATGTGATTTTGTGTCCGCCTGGAAAGCATGGGTTCCTCGGAGAAGAAGGGACAGAAGAGGATCACAACATGGGGAGAAGCACAGGCTGAGGCATAGGGACTTGCCCGTGGCGTGGCAGGAGGGTAGACACTAAGGAAGATGCGGGAGAGATCCATGAGGCAAGGGTCATGAATGCACGAAGGGCAAGTGAGGGATGGAAATGTAACCTAGGCTTTCACCGTGGGACATATTTGGAGTCTTTTTAGGAGATCAGTGGCACAGCTAGCTCCGTGTTTCAGCTGTGATCACAAGGGCAAGGTCATTAAAGTGGGGGACATGGAGCAGACAGACCAGTTAGAGGGTTGAAGCTTTGTCCGAGCCAGAGCTAGTCAAAAGTGATAACTACTTTGGAAGGAGAGTTGACAGCTTGGGGAGATTTATCGGGTGTTGGAAGAGAGCAAGAAGAGTGGAGTCGAGGAAGACTTTAGATGGATTAAAATAATTAATCTGATTCTTGAGCATTCGAATACAAGCATCCCAATGGCACTGCCCTCCCCTGAAACAGGCCTAAGGAACTCTATTACCTCAGGTAGAATCCTCTCTCTGGTAGACTTTAGTCAAGTCACAAGGATCTTCTCAGACCCACCAGAGGAGGAGAGACCAGGAGGGTGGCCATTGTCCATGAATGAAGGGTCTGTTTGCCCCGGGGTAGTACAACATTTTTCACTCACTCATTCTTTCATTCCATTGTCCCTCAAATGTTTACACAGAAGCTTCCCTGTGACTTCAATGAACTTGGAGGAAACAGGCAGATAAATGGATGTTTGGGCTGAATTGTGTCCCCCCCACCCAAACTCATATGTTGAAGTCATAACCCCTAGTACCTTAGAATGTGACTGTATTTGGAGACAGGGCCCTTTACGAGGTCATTAAAGTAAAATGAGACTAAATGGGTGTTTCCTAATCTAATATAATTGATGTCCCCACAAAAAGTGGAGGTCAGGACTCAGACATCACAGACAGAGGGATGGCCACAAGGACTCATTGAGATGGCACCCATCTGCAAGCCAAGGAGAGAGGCCTCTGAAGAAACCAAGCCCCCTGACACCTTGATCTTGGACTTTCAGCCTCCAGAACTGTGAGAAAATAAGTTTCTGAGTGCCTGGGTGGCTCAGGCATTAAGCATCTGCCTCCAGCTCAGGTCCATTGGGCTTCCTGCTCAGCAGGAAGCCTTCTCCCTTTCACACTCCCCTGCTTGTGTTTCCTTTTTCACTGCCTCGCTCTCTGTTAAATAAATAAATAAATAAAAACCTTTACCAAAAAAAAAAAAAGGGAAAAGAAAAGAAGTTTCTGTTGTTCAAGCCCCCTAGTCTGTGTTATTTTATTATGGCAGCTCTAGCAGGCCAATATGATGGATAACTGTAATTTGTAGTAATAAGAATGTGATAAAGTCTAAACCTGTACCATGGGGCATGAGGGAATCATGATCGGTTCTGCCTGGGCCAGCTAGGGAATGAATAAATTCTCTGATGAGGTTTTGAAGGCTGAGTAGGAGTTTGCCAAGCTAAAATTGAAGGATGATATCCTAGACATGAGGAATTCTGTCTTTCTGGCTCCTCAGTCCCTGTCTTCGTGGTTGTCTTCTGGTCCATCATGAAGGTTTTGTTTGCCCCTATTAACCCTCAGCCAGTCATTACTAACAGAGGGAACCCAAAGCCCAGTCTTTCTCAGGGCCCTGGACTCTGCTCTGCCTGCCTCTGCTTGGCTTCTTCCTCAAGCAAGCTGCCTACACGTGTTTGCAGGACGGCTGCTGACAGCCTCCAGCCCGCATGATCCTGCCAGCCTGGGTTCCTCCCAGCTGCCCCTCGACCTAGAGCACGCTGATTTAATTTCACAGACTGGCCCTGCTTGAAACACATGCCCACCATAGCCAGGGAAGTGGTGCTCTCCAGTGAGCCAGACTAGCCTGGGTGAAAATACGAGGCCTGTGGTCAATGCCATCTGAACCACGTGGAATGGCTTTTACATGGGAAGGAGGAGCTGCGTTACTGCATCGAGAAGGAATACCATGTAGGCAAAAGCAGTAGCTGCTCCTGGCAGTATTATTGTCCCTCCTATTCAGAGAAGGGAAAGCAGATCTGGAGAGGTTAAGTGGCTTACATGCACTATGTATTCATTCATTACATTGTCAACCACAGTTTCTGGCTATATGCTAAGCATATAGCATGTAGTTGAATGAACAAAACAAAGACTTCACTGTAATGAAGCTTGAATTGTGGTTGAGAAGGACATCAATAAATAATCAAATTCTATGGATAATATAAATACATAAATTACATACTAAGATGGTGCTAGAAAAGACTTGGGGAGGTTAAGGGGTGCCTGCAGGAAGGATAGTAATTATAAAGTTCATAGGGAATATCTTTTTGAGAGGGTGACATTTACATGATCCCAGGGTCCTGGGATGGAGCCCTGGAGTCTGGCTTCCTGCTCAGTGGGGAGTCTGCTTTTCTCTCTGCCCCTCCTTCTTCGTGTGCGCTCTCTCAAATAATAGATAAAGTATCTATGAAAATTATCTTCTTTTTCCTTAGGCCTTGGTCTCTGCCCTCAGTGAGCTAAATGGTCCCCCAGAGCTGGGCTGGCACCTGCAGAGGGTCTGGTCCAGGGCTAGGGAGGTGGCCAGGGAGCAAATGAAGGGTGACAATGGGGGACCCCACTCAATGACAGCTGGCCGTTCGGGTCACCTCAAGCCTAGAGGGCCTGAGGTGAGTGACCTCCTGCCTTTTGATGCCTTGTCACCTTGGTCTTTGGAAGCTGCCTGGTATGCGGGTAAAAACAGTGGTTCTAGAACCAGAGAGCTGGATTTCAGTCTCAAGCTCTGCTGCCACTAACTGTGTGCGGGGACTGAGTCCCCCCATCGCTCTGAATTTGTCTCGTGAGCATGCAAAATGAGTATAAGTGGGATATAAGTAAAATACTCAATGTGGGGCATGGCACACAGGAAGCACTCTGAATATTAGCTGTCTATAAGCCCTTAGATTTAAAAGCCCTGAACTGAAGCCCTGCCCTTTTGATTCTCCATTTTACAGACCAGAGCAAGAAATCTTCCTCTAAGTCATCTAGCACAGGGTTAACGATCCCTGACTATCTTCAAGCATTACTTTGGAGACTGTGTGACATCAGAGAGGTACAAGTTCCTTGCCCATCGTCAATGGGATTCTTCTTGTTACAAAGCAAATAATCTCATGGAGGGCTTATATTTTCAGAAGCTTTTGACCTGGATAAACTGATGAAGGAAAAAAATGTGCTTCAGAGACTTGGCACAGTTGGAGTTGCAGTCAAGAACTGAGCTATTCATAGGCTGGGGCCCCCAACCTAAAAAATGTTTCATAGGCGGCAACAAGCAGTGGGACCGCCATCTTGGTTTTACTATGAAATGGGTTCCATGTGTTACCTGAGTCCAGTAAGCACCACCCTCAATCATATTCCCTATCTGCTACTATTGCAGTACTCAAATTTGAGGGTACTCTTACGCATTGCCTGTGGTCCAGGGGCAGGAATACAAGGAACCAGACAGCAAGTGGGCAGGAAGTAACAGAGAAAGTGAATGTCCATACATACATAAGAGGACTCCATGGGTGTCAAGCCCAGCCTAGTGTGTGTGGAATTCCTTTCAGAACCTAGTTACACAAGCATGGAAGGAAACAAAGTCACAATAATAATGGAAGTGACAAAGATCTTTTGAGTGATTAAGTCAAGCACTTTGTTAAAGGTGTAAAGACATTATTTTCACACTGTTTCTATGAGGTTGGTCTTGCTATTCTCACTGTGCAGATGAGGAAACAATGCCAAGAGTTTATGTGGCTTGCTCAAGGTCACACACCAATAAAGGCAGAGCCCAGATATCCTACCTGTGTGCTTCCAAGCTCCAAAGCACTCCACTGATTGGGGGAGGGGGGTTGGTTCTAGACTGTACCAAACACAAAGAACACTGAAAATAGCGGGGGTAGATTTTCAAAGGAGAGGTCTTTGTGGATGAGATCTGTCTGAAAAGCCTTTCTGGAGTCTATCAGAAATGAGCTTGGTTAGAGTGTTGGGAAAAAATCATAAGAGAGCAGCAGAAAGAAACTAAAACCTGAAAGCGTCGCTGTTTACTCCTTGCTCGGGATGCAAGTGTGAGAGCCCTCTTGGGCTTTCGACATAGCCTGTTTGCGGAAGTTACCCCTGACATTGGAAACTACAAGGACTGCTCCCACAGGTCAGGTCTGTGCTCTAGTGGGCTCAAAAACCTAATTGAGAAATAGGCCAGAAACGGGAATAGGCATTTCCAGGAAAGGCACCCTGAAGTGCGATGAACTTGAGAATTCCACTAATAATCCAAATAAGAAGATACAAGTCCCTTTCCACTGGATGAGCAAAGATTAAATGGTCTTGTTAGTCAGACATTACCAAAGCTCGTGGTCATGTTTTATACAAACACTCATGCACTGCTGGGGAAAATGTAAAGTGGCTTCTCTACTTTGGAAAGAGAATTGACAATAATAAGTCATGAAATTAAAAATGAGCATCCTCTTTGGCTCTACAATTCCACTTCCAGATGTTTATTCTAAAGGGATTCTCACTTCTTGCACTAAGAAAACACGTGCAAGAAGATTCCTTGCAGCAGTATTCTTAACAGCAAAAAAATTGGAAAACACCCCAACGTCCATCTATAAATAAATAAATACAGTACACTGTGTATGTAAATTCTATTCATCTGTTAAAAAGAATTACCCAGAACTATATATATACACATCTCAAAAACATGTGTTCCCTTCCACTTCTGGTTAAGATGCAGTAGCTGCAACCACGCACTGCCGTAGCTGGGAAGAAGAAACGTAGATAAAAAGGCAGCAGAGAGCTACTGGAGCAGCCAGGACTTTCTGGGCTGAGTTGTGCACACAGTTTTTTAAATGCTGTTTCGATACCACATGTTTGCCGATTCTCGGTGCAAGGAGAGGAGTGGGGAAGCCTGGCGGAGGGTAGCTGCTGAGAGGCAAACTTAACGGTCTGGGCAGATAAACACTGGAGTTTAGAACTGCTGGAGCCAGGACCACCCAGGGCCCCAATTCTGGAGACAGCAGAGACTCAAGGAAGTGACAAAAGTACTCTCTGGGCACCTGACCATACGGGAACCCACATCATGGCATTGTCATAAGAATGGAATGACATGATTGTACCCATTCCAGTGCTTTCTCAATAGTGACTTTCCCCCAAATAGGCAAGGGGGGTGTACCAAATGCGCTAAGAATATAAGAATGGCGCATGACGAGAGGATACATTGCTGGGTAAATGATAAATGAAATTTTAATCCTATTTCTAGTCTTTTTCCCCCATTCTCTTCTCTGAACTTCCACATTATTTTGTATATTGTATGGTATGGTAGAAAGTCAGATGAATTTAAACATAGTACATGAAGGGCTCCTGGGTGCCTTAGTCAGTCTCTTAAGTGTCTGCCTTCAGCTCAGGTTGTGATCTCAGGATCCCGAGATGGAGCCCTGTGTCGGGCTTCCTGCTCAGCAGGGAGTCGCTTCTCCCTCTGCCTGGCATCTCTCCCCACCACCCTGCCTGTGCTCTCTCTCTCTCAAATACAAATCTTAAAAATATACTAAAACAAACATACTATATGAAATAATAAAAATTCAAAATAACTCTAATCTCCAAAATTTAGAAAAATTGAGAATGGCATAATGAGCACTAGTCCTGACTTAGTTGTAACCCAGGCTCACTGCCCATGAGAATGTTATAGCTGTTGACACACCCAAGTCCCTCCCCTGCTGTTTACCCAAAAAGGTAGCGGGGAGGGAACTCTAGCTGTCATTTCTTTCACTGCTCTGTATTCTCATCCTTTAATTTTTTTTTTCTATCTCTTACATCAATGTCATCCAAGGGTGCATTTAGCAGTGGGGATAGTGCTTTTGCTGGGAAACATTCCTGAGAATAAGGACCTTAGAAAATAGATTGAGATATGATAAAATACCACAAAGATGACCAACTATGTGTGAGGATAACTCAAGCCGTTGATTCAGAGTTGATGTAAGAAAACACCAGAGCTAACCCCAAGAAAATAAAAAAAAAACCAGCATTCAACAAACATCTTTAAGTGTCCTGAAAGTCTTTATTTATATATTATGTATTTAATATTTTAAAAGTAAATTCAAAGCAAAGAAAAAGTTAAGTTTTTATAATTATTATAAATTTGTAAATGTCAAAAATGCATCCTTCCTTCCTTATGCCTATAAGGAAATGAGTTTGGGATTATTCAAATTTGTAATTATGGGAAGTCTCTAGTAATAAATCACTCACGTAGAAGGGAGTCACCCTGTACTGACCTCTCTGTTGCTTCTTTTCTTTTCTTTTTTTTTAAGATTTTATTTATTTATTTATTTGACAGAGACGACAAGTGGGCAGAGAAGCAGGCAGAAGAGATAGGAGGAAGCAGGCTCCCTGCTGAGCAGAGAACCTGACGTTGGGGCTCAATCCCAGGACACTGGGACCATGACCCAAGCCAATGGCAGAGGCTTTAACCCACTGAGCCACCCAGATGCCCCTCTCTGTTGCTTCTTGTAACCCAGGCCCTAGCTCTGTGCTGGAGTTCTGTTTTCCTGCCGGGGGTAGTTCCCCCTGCGGGGAATTTTCCAGACCCCCTTTTCCTGCTCAGTCTTTGGAGAACCATGGAGCCAGCAGAGCTCTCATACCTCCCAGAATCCTCACCCCGGGCCTGGGGGACAAGCCCAAGATTGCAGGGCTTCCGATGAGGCAAATAAAACTGACTGGCTAAACCTTGAGAAGTTCAAGTGTAGGAACTCGATAAGGCGGTGAAAGCTCAGTGCGAAGAAAGGCTGTGCTCCAAGTCTTGATAATTTCAATATGTTTCTCGAACTTCACAGATAAGTCCGGCCTCCAGCCAGGCTCTTACAGTGACCTTGAGGAAAGGCAGCACTACCCTTGGATGTGCCTCTGCTGGAAGAGTCAGCCCCTGGAGCATGTGAAAGAGTCTAGGGTGGGAGGCAGCAGTGGGGCATATGGGTGACCATGAGGGAAGGCGTTTTGAGGGGGGGGGCCCAGCTTTGCCCCTAGAGCATGTTTAATCAGTTCTTTTGGCTTCCATTTTCTCATATGCAAAATAAAAACTGCACGTGATTATTTCTAAAGCTCCATGTTTCTTTATGGGCACATGGAAATAAAAAGGAGCTGCCTACTGCCTGCTTCCTCCCACCCCCATGAAACTGAACGTAAATTTTTGGGGGGCAGATTAAATATGCTTTAATAATAATAAATGATGTTGAAGTTCTTAAAAATGAGCACTGGGTATTGTATAAGTCTGATGAACGCAAACTGTAAGGCACAGGCCCAAGCTGTCTTCCTTCTCCCAACGCTGCTCCTGCTGCCTTGGGTTTGGAAATGCTCAGAGACCTTCCCTGGGCTTCCCATTTTATGATTTGAACGTGATGGAGTCCAGAGAAAAGGAAGAAAATGTCTCCCTCTTCTCAGGACCATCCCTCTATCTGCACGTGCTCAGCTGTTAAAATGAGAATAACAATCATTACCATAAGGAAATACTTATCTCCAAGGGATATGGGGAAAGTTCATGAGATAATGGGTCTTGTAGCTAGCTGCCAGGATGGGATGGGGAGTGGCAGTCCCTACACTCCAACCCCTGGCCCTGGAGTGGAGTAACTCTTTCAGGATCAGAAGGGATTGTTCTAGGTCAGAGGAAGAAGGTGGGAGCATCAGGAATATGATGGCATCCCCAGGTCAGACTTTTAAAACTTCCCAGAGCTTTGGTTCTTTGTCCTTCCTCCCCCCTGCTGAAAAATGCCATAATCATTGACCCCAGGACCTCCTGCTTGGAGAGCCTCTCTCCCAGTCCTTCGGTACCTGACATCTGTTTGGGATCACTGACAATACTCTGGAAGACACAGTACATGGACATTACAGCCCCCTCCGCCCCCAACACAACTGCTTCTGAGTTTGTTTTAAAAGAGCCGACTTTTTCAAAATGAGAATTCCATCTCAGAGCCCTCCCGTCATTTCCAGGCACCCAGGCCAGTGTTGGGAAAGGCCCGTTTATTTTTAGGTGTGGATATTGCCTCACCTTTCACCCACAGAGAATCTGGATGCTTTTGGCCTGTGGCCACACAGATGTCCTCGAGGCCTTACCACTGCTGCGCTCTCTCAGCTCACACCTGCGTCAGTGCATCGGCTACTACCCGGTGTCCCCCGCGCCCGCCCTGCCCGCCCCAGGCGCGTTCAGGAGCAACCTGCAGGCCCTCCCGGTTCCCAGCATCAGGTCGTGGCGACCGGGGTGTTCCCTTGGGCTGCTCTGGGGGCTCTCAGAGACCTTATTCTGCTCTTTCGTCAGAATGACCTTTTGAGGGAGGTAAACAGTCCTATTATCGCCTCATCTTAAAAATGAGGTGCAGACAGCATTTTGTCCCATCCAAGAGCATTGTGAATGCCAAGCCCGGAACTCCAGTTGAGGTTTCATGAATCTAAGTCCGGGGCGCTTTATCTGCCTTATGTCCTTTCTTCCCTTTTCAGTGATTTTCGGCCTTTATGTTGCATCAGAGTCATCCGGGGGCGGGGGGAGGAGAAAAAAATAACAAGTGCTCCAGATCATGCAGGGAGACTGATTCAGTAGATCTGGGGACTGGAGAATTCTGTTTTCAAAACTGTGATGCTGCATTCTATCCTAAGTTGATGACCACTGTCTATCTGGTCAAGGAGAGACCTAGCTGTCCATTCTGACTCTCTCCCACCTCATCCATGGCCACTGTGGACCTGCTGGGCTGATAAATCCAGTGTTTTATCTCCCTCGGCTGATTTGTTCCTATGGGACCTGCTGCCTGGGTGCTCTCCCCCAGTTCTCTCCGCCTTCTGGAGACCTCCCCTCCCAGTATTCTGGTCAGTCGTCCCCCTTCCACTGAACCTGCCACAAGTGTGTGAGGCCGTGGGCTGAGCTCTGCATGGAAGCTTTCCATATGCTTGCAGCCTGAAGCACGTATCATTTACTGCCCATGTCACTAGACACGTTTGTTAGATTTCGCTTGTAGCTACAGAGGGACTACGAGGGGCACTGAGGGGGAGTATGGTGTGGCACCAGGAGTGTAACGTTCAAGGTCTCGAGCTTTGGGTCTCAGCCCTGGCTCTGCCAACCCCTGACCACAGGCCACGGCATCTTTCTTGTTGTTTTTGATATTGTTTGTTTCTGTCTTTGAGCTTCAGGTTTCTTATAAAAAGGAGATAGTGGTGCTCAGCTATCTCAAGATTGTGTCTCAAAAATCACCTAGTACCGTTGCTGGCATCTAATAGGCTCTCAGTATTTTACAAGCCTCACTCCAAGACCTGAATCTAGGCCTGCTATCCAATATTGTCCTCATGATACCGCATGAGTGAGAGAATTGGATTTTCAGAGGCAATCATTTAAAATGTGACTTCTCATCATCTCCTAAATTCAGGAGAATCCCAACTCTGCAAACACCTATAAGTATTGAATATAAAGATTAAAATGAGTTGAAATAGAAATTCTATAAGGCATAAGCTAAGAGGAAAAAGGGAGGGAATTCGTCCATCTGGTAAGAGAGCTGGAGAAGACTTCTTTGAAGACGTGATATTTGGGTGTTGAGGCCTGAGGATATAATTAATAACTTCTCTCTTCGCCCTCAGGGTTCAGAACTGATCAGGCATGAGAGATTGAGTCATATGAAGGAACTAAAAACATCGGCGTTCCCGCTGCTACCTCTGGATGGGAGAGCATGGCCTCCCACCCCAGGCCTTTGCATCTGAAGCTTGGGAGGCCAGGCCCCCTGTGAGGGTCTACAGGGCACATGTGCTTAGGCTGTCTACTTACAGGGGCATTCCTAGCTCGGGCCAGTCCTGTCACAGTGCACAGACAGGCACGGAGATTGGGGTCTAGTGACTGCTTCTAGAAGGCAGCACAGAACCCTGGCCAAAAGTAGCCGGTAGGGACCAGGCAGGAAGCCACTGGTATGCAGAGAGTGGGAGCCCTCCAAATAGGGAAGAAGGAATGGTAGAGCCAATGTGCAGAGGTCCTGAGCCCCATCAACCCTTTCCTGTGAAAGATAGAGAGAACGGCAGAAATGTTCCTCTACTTTTCCATTCCGGGAGAGACTGGTGAGACTCTCCACCTTGCCTCTCCTTCTCTGCGGAAATATGAGGGGCGTATAAGCATTTCTCCCTAAAAATGCTCGTGAATGTAGTAGACAGTCCAGAAAAGAATTTCAGACGGAATATATTGTACATATAAAGGCTTGATGTGAGAAAATGTGGAATGTGTGTGCAGAGGGGTGTTCTCCTTGGTGCCTGAAGCCCGGGGTGCTTATAAGGAGGTGGGGGTGGATAAGGCAAGAAAGATATTGCCAGATTTGGAGAGCCTTGAATTCCAGGCTTAGGACTTTGACTTTGATCATTAGGCAGTGCAAATCCATACCTCTTATTAGAAACATAATTCCAAGCATCTGCCTCCACCAGAGCAGGGAGCAGGCCTGGGTTCTGGCAGAAAGAGCTGGTTTTAGCCACCCCCTCTGCTATACCTGCTTATGAACACTGCTAGGTGCACTCCCCTAGGATCCAGGATGATATCATGTTGCACGTTTACCTGGAATATAACATAGGAAATCTGCAATCCCAGGTCCTTGAGGTAAACACAGAAACAACAGAACTGCAAACAGTGCCTGAGTGGCTCAGTTGGTTAAGCATCCAACTCTTGATTTTGGCTCGGGACATCATGAGATCGAGCCTTGTGGAGGGCTCCACATTCAGCAGGGAGCCCACTTCTGATTCTCTCCCTCTCCTTCTGCTCCTCCCCTCCTTGCTCTCTCTCTCTAAAAAAGAAGAAAAAATGCAAGTAGCAGATGACTGAGAATGAGTCCCACTGTGGGAAGGTGAGAGAGAGGCCAAGGAGAAGCCTATGAAATATCTGGGCCCATAGCGCCTCATCCCATATCCACTCTAAGGAGCAAGGCTGAGCATGAGCACTGAGTGGGGGTCACAGCTAACATGCAACTGTGAGTTTCGGACTCATTAAGTCAAGTCAGTATATAACATTAGGGAAAAACAAAGGTTGGCCCATAAATAGAGGACTTTTACTCAGCTTTGGAGAGAATCATGCCAATAATCCAATTTAAGGGATGTGATGAACCAGTAGATGACAGTTCTTTCAGTTTCTCTCCCCCATAATGAGAGCGTCAACTCTCTTCATTCACTCAACACATGGAGATTGACAAAGCCCTTTCCTTGTGACCTTATCTCACGAATACCCACGAATAGCCCCATGACCGGGTCTAAAATCAGGCCAGCTACCCCTCTGGCTCTATCATAAGCTTGTGGTTTTGTTGATGGGGGCTTTCTTTGAGGAAGATGATGTAGGGGTTGGTCATTAGCTCATTAGTCTGTCTTCTGTACAGAGGTCTGCGATCGAGAATATTTCTATGACCCTTCATTCTATGTAATACCACCCATACATACAATTTCCAAAGGGGCTGTGTTAACCCAATCCAAAGTGGGCAAGTAGAAAGGGAAATAGAATTGTATGCATGATCAAGAGCAGGATATTAAAATCAGGCTCAACTAGGCAGATTTGGGGTTTTCTATACTACCAAATTTATTTTCCCCCTTTCGTTGTCTTTAAAGTAGGCACAAAATCTTTAAAAGGGTGTGTAGAGGTACAAGTCAGTAGTCTTTGCCTCAGAAGATATTTAGTGTTCTCAAGAACTGTAACTTGAACATCAAAGATGGTGCATGCACCCTAATCCCCACCCTCCCCAATTGCCTCATGCCAGACACACTCTTATTCACTCACCCAGTCAACACTCATCTCCTACGTTCCTGCTGTGTGCCAGGAAGGCCCTCAGAATTATGTCTGTGTTACTTGCCTGGACCCTGCAGATGTTTCAGTAAGTGACTGCTGTCCGACAGAAAACCGAGGCAGGTTAATGATGACAAACGTTCCTTCATTCATCTTAGTGTAACCATCGTAACCGGAAATTTGAATCATTCTGAGGCTAGGATATCATAACTAATGTCCCACCAGAGCCTCCGGAGACTGGCTTTTCTGAAGACTTGCTGTTTTTGTTTCCATATCCCCATGACCAGTGGCAATGGTAGGAGCTCCTGCCCCCAGAGCCCAACCAGATGACCAAAGCCAGGAAAATCTCAGGGACGTGCCCAAGGCCCCAAAGGCAGCAGAGTCTAGGTTGGCCTGGACGACTGGTCACCTTGATTCTAAGCTGGGGCTAGATCTCCTGTCCTTGAGGGGCTCTGGTTTCACAGCCTGCCTGGGAGAACAAAAGAGATTTCAGTTGTCACATGGAACCAGCCAGAGCTGCTCTCTTTTCTGACTTGGCTGGCTTTCCCTGTGTGCTGTTTCACATCACATACATTCTCCCCCCTCCCCTAGGATGATTGGTTGAAATTAAATATCCTGAAATTACACTGAAAGGGGAAGAAAAGCTAATACAAAATTTTAATCAAAACACAAGCTTAACAGTTCCCAGGCTTTGAAATGTGAAGCAGACACTGGTTCCGTGGGGACATCCGAACCTGTTCTCAGGTGTGAAGTTCCTTCAAGGAAGGGGCAGTCTCCTGACTAAGAGAATTACAAGGAAACCTGCGTGTTGCACACTGAGGATTTCCAAATGCAGCTGGACCTTCTTCACCTTTACACAGCGTGCATGGGCAGGCCAACCCAGAATGAAACGCTCGCCTTGGACTCTGGAGGAGGAGACCTCCAAAGAAAGTGAGGTTTTCTTCCCCATCCCTAGCCTGCTTTGACCCTTAAGTCTGCATCCAGGGCCTGAAGGTTACAGGAGAAGGAAAGGACCTGACAAAGGGCTTCCAGGGGAGCTGAAATCCCCAGTAACCGCAGGGCCGCCCTGACCACAAGAGGTGGGCATTGTGCGCCCTCTGGTGGAAGAGGCCCCACCAGACAACCTGAAGCATTTCTCCCTGGATTAACTCTATAAATAGACAGATGATTTATTAAACAGATTTGAGGCTCATTTGAGGCGCTGGGCCATGATTGCTTCAGGGCTCAAATAAGGGAGTGCTTAGGACCCTGCCTCTTCTGCAAGCACCTGGACTTACTTAGCGAGTCACCAGCATGATCTACATTACAAGTGCATCCGACTGTTGGCTCAGCCGCTCTGAGCCCGGAGATGCCAAATTCCTCATATATAAAAGGAGCTTTAGTAACTCAAGCAAAATAAGCACACTTTTCCCCCCACCGCCTTCCCAGAGACTGAGGCGGCAGGGTTTCTGGGAGGATACACAATACCTTGTTACAAACCATGTAATGTTTTAAAAAGTATCTATCTGACAGCCTTGGCTAAAGCCAGATCTTCTATCTCGATTACTTCAATATGTCACATCCATATCGCTCCGCGGCGTCCAGGCTTCCCGAGCCAAGGCCTCTCTGTCTTGTCCAACCTTCCCATCTGGAAGCAATGAGCTTAATATTCTGGCTCTCCCCCCATAAAAGCTATGTCACAAAAAAGTAGCAGCCTGTGAACTGCTTTATCCTCCCAAGACACACCAGAGCTCACTCTATTCCCTGACATCGAAAGACCGTCCCCAACGCCCCGCCCTCTGCTGCGCCACATCCCCAGATGGCCTGTATGGCTCAGCACAGGACAGGGGGACGGGAGGGAATTGGCAATCATTTACACTTTAATCCCACTTTTGACGTTTTGAAGGATGCAGCTTAAAATATAGTGGAGGCTTAGGGACTCCCTCCGGATAAATGTGTTTGCGAGAAGCAGCGGCATCCCTTAGCCAGCAGCCTACTGTTTCTGGTGACACAACAGAGACCCGCCCTGGAGTCTGTCTCGCATCCCTCTCTCGCTCCTCTTAGCTTCTCAAGCATGGCCTGACAGGTTCCCGCTGACCTCGGTGTTTGGGAGTGCACGGTGATAATGCCCTTCCCGGTTAGCTGGGCCTTATTCATTCATTGCTATACTCCCTCATCAAACTGGAATGCCTGGCCTGTCCCTTTGGCTATGCTCTCTGTGTCAGAGGGGTCCGTGGCCTGTGAGAGACTACGTACATGAAGGGGACAGACTCCGAATTCCGAATAGTTAGGAAAGTAGCCCCAGGAGCAAGGAATCCATGTCGGGGGAGCAGGATGAGGGGATCATGTGAAGCATGTCTCTTTCCAGGCCCCAGCCTAGCCCTACTGGTTGGGAATCATCTGAAGCAAGGCCCAGGAACATGCATTTGAACTAAATCCCCAGGTAACTTCCGCACACATTGAAAGCAGCAGACTGGCTGAGTCAGGTCAGGTGAGGCAGCAGAGGATGAAGTGTAAAATTCAGGGAGAAATCCCGCGACCTGAGATGAGAACTTAGGTCTCTGCCTGGAAATGATACAACGCTGCTGCTCCTCCTCCAGTCCCAGAGTTCTGAGCGATCAGCGGGAATGGAAACCCCCCCACAGCTGAGCTCCCAGGACTCGGGCTTCTTGACCGTTCTCCTTCAGTCGGAAGCTTCTAGGGGCAGAGGCCAGCCTTCCTGGGCTGAGTCTTTCTTTGAGAAAGGGCCTCCACATCCTGGCAGGGATTTGAAAGAGCAGCGCATGCAAGCTCCTTATTTTACAGGGAGGACACCTGGCCTGGGAAGGGAGGGAGGCTGCCCAAGCTCACGCAGACTTTCGAAACACATTTGTTTGGGCTAACTCTTTGATTTGGAGACATCAACATTTGGGTCTAAGCCAAGCCCACGTTCGTGAAGGCTCATATTCCCCAACTTCTGAAAGCATTGCCCGCTCACTAATGTATACTGAGGAGTTTTCAAAAGTGCTCATGTGAGAGCCATTCTCCCGCAGGCCTCGAGTGGCCCAGCCTCCACGGACCGCATGCATAAAACCTGTCTCCTGAAATGCTCCCTTGCTGCATTGAAGTGAACCTCATTTTGGCAAATTAGTTCATGACCCAGGGACAGTTAAATGAAACTGTAGGCACATCAAGCGGAGGTTATTGTGTTCTGTCTTTTTTTAGACCGAGCCTCGGATGTGTTTATTTGGAAGCTTGGCTCCTGCTTGCTCTCCCACTACTTATCGTTAATCCTGTGTTTTCTTTGAGCTACCTTGAAATCTATGTTGAATGGAAAAGACTGCCTGATTTCAAAGTACATGGTGTTATAAAAGGAATCCCAAGGTTTGTGATCTCAAATTTATTGTCAAAAGTATTTACTTCTCTTCTTTCTTTCTCTTTCTTCCTCCCTCCTTTCCTTCCTCCCTCCCTTCCTTCCTTCCTCTCTGTCTCTTTCTTTCTTCCCTCCCTCCCTCTCATTCTTCCTTCTTCTCTTCTCCTCTCTTCTCTTCTCTTCTCTCTTCCCTTCCCTTCCCTTTTCTTTTCTTTCCTTTTCTGTTCTTTTTTTTTCCTTTTCCTTTCTCTTCTGTTTGATCCAGACTAAAGGTTTTTAGTGTGAGTTGTGAAAGAGCAGGGATGGAAGATTGGAAGATTCTGGGTAGAGTTTCCTGGGGAACTCTGTCCTATAGAAGAGATGCACATAGACAGTGCTCCTTAACTCCGGCCTCCTGAGGGGCCAGGCAGTTTCAATGTCTGAGCCACTCTACCCTCAGTCTCTGACCCAGGGTGTGGCACAGAGGGGCACTCAGCAAGTATTGGCTGGATTAATGGTCAGAAGCCTGGGCCTCCATTCTTCTTGGCCTTGCTTCTCTATCAGGTTTTTAAAGAGCCGATATATATATTTTTTAAATTTTCTCATATGTCCATGAGACAAAGCAACTCACTCTCAAAAAAAGAAAATGTTCATCTTTTTAAAGTAGTTCTATATTTAGTTAAATATTCTGGAACTGACTAAAACTGTACAAATATATGCATGCATCCGATGTTTGCTCTCAACTAGTTACTACAAAGCAAGACCAGGGGAAAATAAAGCTGACTTTTATAACAATATTTTTAATCTTAAACTTTTTTTTGTTTGTTTTAATCATGACTTCTCTTTTCTACTGGTATTAGGACTCTGGACCGGAGGACTTGCAGACTCTGGAGTAACCTCAGTGAGAAAGAGAGGAGGTTTACCATGTCCTCACTCAGACGCTGGGAAGGGTGGTTTCTTGAGGCTTGGAGTGTGAATCAGGCAGCAGCCTCACAGGAGAAACTCAAAGCTGTCTCTTTTTTCTGAGCTCTGTGTCTCTGTCATCTCTAAAGGATCCTAAGGAGGGTGTGTGGAGAGGATGGAAGGCAAAAGATGAGACACAGGCTGGCAGATCTTTAGCTCAAGATGACGGGTGAAGAAACATCAAATGCTTTTCAAGTTGGTTCACCTCAGACATATCTTGAATCTGCTGACACACATTGGCAGATCTCACCAAGTCTTTCAATGTCTGGCTATGTCTTCGATCATATCCTTGAACATTAGGTTTCATTGTTGGATTTGGTTCCCTGTTTTCTTCCTGTAATTTGACCTCACTTCCCAGTCAGACTCTAGAACCAAAACCTGTGTCCCTCCCACCCATCAGCCAGATCCGTAATAGGCACAGTATGGATGCTCACTGAATGTTCAGTAAATCCAAGAGACCACTCCCCAGCCTCATCACACCCCTCCCCTTCTGTGAGCTTTCTCTCCAGATTTCTCCAGGCAGGAGATGCCCCAGGTACCTTGAGAAGCCTTAAACAAGCGCAAAGAATCTGCAGAGCCCTGTAGCTAGCTGATCTCTGAACTCACTAGAGATTTTGAAATAATGGTTAAAACCCACAAAGCTGCCTGGAAATGCTGCTGGACCACATTAGGCAGATTGTGAATCACAACGTAAATATTTTGCATGTTTCATTCTATTTATCAAGCCCCTGCCTTCTGGGGCTGTGGAATTTAAGATGACTTGACTCCTGCAGGTTAAGTTGACTCCATTTGGGCTCACTCTAAACAAGCTCACATTCCAGCCTCACAGCCTCCGACTCATGCTCCCAGAGCCTGCAGCGCGGCCCGTGCACCTTTCACATCGGAACCGTCCATCAGACATTAATGTGACAGAGAGAACCATCACCGGACAAGTTCATCCTGCCATTCGCATCCTGGAATAAGAACACTGAATATACACATCCTGAGATTTAATCTGTAAACAGAGCCCCAAGCATCTGGGGGAAGGGGGAGTGGTTATGGGTCAGCCGGCTGCTTCCTTAAAGCTCCATGGGACTATCTTGGGCACTCATCGGAGACAGTATCTGAATGGTTGGAGGGTCAAGTCTGACAGCATGTTGGGTCCTACAGTCTGCATGTGCCCCGACGGCTAGTGGGGAGCTCCGATGCTGTTAACAAGCCTCTGAGGGTCCCCCAAAGATTCACGCCAGTGCCCTGGGTGGTATTTAT
>RCUC01114566.1:0-10180 GCA_003697995.1 Taxidea taxus jeffersonii | reverse complement strand
TCTCTCTCTCTCTCTCTCTCTCTCTCTCTCACACACACACACACACACACACACACACACAGCACAGAGAGAGAAGAGAGAGAGAATAACAAGTATTGGAGAGGATATGGAGAAATTAGAACCATTATACATCACTGATGGGAATGTAAAATCCTGAAGCCACTTTGGGAAACACTCTGGAAATTTCTGAAATGTTAAATCTTGAGTTACCTTATTACCCAGCATTCCGTTCCCAGATATTTATCCAAGAGAGTGGAAATATATGCCCACCTAAAAATGTGTACAAGAATGTTCATAGCAACGTTATTCATAATAACCAGAAGGTGGGAACAAACCCAAATGTCCGTTAACTAATGACTAAATAAATAAAACCTGGTATACCCCTATCATGGAATATTATTCAGCAACATGAATAAAGTATTGATACATGCTACAACATGGTTGGACCTTGAGAACATGATACTAAGTTCAAGAATCGGTCTCAAAGGATCACACATCCTATAAGTCTGTTTATATGAAATGTCTAGAACTGACAAAATTATAGAGTCCAAAGGTTGACTGGTGGTTGATTGGTGGTTGCCTGGGGTTGCAGAGTGTGGGGGATTGGAAAGTGATGGCAAAGGGGTGCAGGGTTTCTTTTTAGGGCAATAAATATGTTCTAAAATTGATTGTGGTGATGGATACACAACCCTGAATCCCTGAATGTTCTGAAAGATGTTGAATTGTACACTCAAAAGAATAAAAGTCACTAAAGCTTTTAAAAGAGAACTACCAATGGTAAGGACATTGTTCTGAAATAAAATCTATTGGACATTACGAGGTTGAGACACCAAGTTCTATTTTCTAATTCTATTTGAAAACATGTCCTTGAATTTACATTGCATTGACTGTTTCTTGCTTGTTAATTTTGTAGTCTTTGGAGTAAAACTTCAGTACCACATATTTCCACTGTTTGTGCAAATAAGCAGCCTTTGCTTCAAATGGATGTTTCTATTAACACTATGCCTAATTATTGAAAATAAACATGTGCAAATATGAGCTTCTGCTGACTGCCTCTCAACCTATCTTTTCCTCCTGCTGATTCATGCTGAGGGGCCTAGGCTTACTGGAGCACGCTAGGGACCCTGGTTTGAATGAATATGTACTCTACTGGCAGGACTGTTGGAGTCCATCTTGAGAATTTAAATGTAAATATTCTCATCATCCTGATAAAGAAAAAGTATAAATGTATATATGTAATCAAACAAATAAAGTTCCATTCAAAAATAAAAAGCAGAGCTCATGAAAGACTGCATTTTAAGATAATCTTCTTTTTTTTTAATGAATGCAAGATAAATGTCCCAAATCAATGTCCTGACACCAAAGTCATGAACTGTGTGTTTGTGTCAGCATGACAGAATATTTAAATAAATTTTTAAAAAATAGCCAGACACCTAATAATTTAACCAACAATATTGACAATTTCTGAAAGATGCCAAGAGCTTGTTTTCTCTTTTTTGTTTTCCTTTTAAATTTTCAAGCCATTAATCACCTTCCTTTCCAATAATTTGTATTTCACACCATTTTTGAGGGTGCCACCAATGTCCAACCCTTACTTTCACACATTGTATCAGGACTATTCTCATACTAGGAGATGAACCATCATGAGTGACTAGGAAAGTGTTCTCACAGACAGTACATAATCCTTGTAGATTTCTACCAAATGGAGTGCAGATATTCCTTTGGAATAGAAAGAATTTAACTCAATATATGGATACTAGTATATGAGATAAAATATTGTATTTTCCCTTCAGTGATGAAAAACATGAACATGAAAGAATTTAGCAAGGTAATACATACCAAAGGATCCCGTAAATGGCAAGGTATTATCCATGATTAGTTAGCACTGGTTGTAATAACACTAAGAATTTCCAAGAACATATCTGCTGTTACTCATTTACAAGCTGCACGAGTGGGGGAATTCTTAAGAATAACATGTCAGTCTATAGATTTCCAAAGATATTAATTAGAAATCAAATCAAATTTACTCAGATTTGGAGCCACAGCACATTGCCATTTTCCTAGAAAAGAAAACATATTTTGCTTTCCAACATGATAAAGTGGTAGAAGATTCTGTCACTGCTGAACCTCTGGAGACTTAGAAGATCATCAGTAAACAGTGTTAAGTATGTTCACTCCTGAGGAAAAATGCTCAGCCTCTGCTAATGAGATTTCTTAGTGCAATAATGAGCCAAATTTGATTTTATTTCATTCAGTCACTTCACAGCCTCTAAATAAAATGTTCTTGCAAATTTCTGCAGTTTAAAAACTATAAGGTTTGGGGTACCTGGGTGGCTCAGTCATTAAATGTCTGCCTTCAGCTCAGGTCATCATTTCAGGGTCCTGGGATCAAGCCCCACCTTGGGATCCCTGCTCAGCAAGAAGCTTGCTTTTCCTTTCCCATCCCCCCTGCCTGTGTTCCCTCTATCCCTGTGTCTCTCTCTGTCAAATAAATAAATAAAATCTTCAAATTAATTAATTTTAAAAAACTATAAAGGTGGGAGCCTGGGTGGCTCAGTTGGTTAAGCGACTCCTTCGGCTCGGTCATGATCCTGGAGTCCCAGGATGGAGTCCTGCATCAGGCTCCCTGCTCAGCAGGGAGTCTGCTTCTCCCACTGATCCCTCTCTCTCTCTCAAATAAATAAATAAAATCTTTTAAAAAAAACTATAAAGATGATCAAAGTGGGGTTTTTAAATAAATACTTTAAGTAAGTTGAGTATGAGTATCCTCTCTGTAGTATTTGTTTTCTGGGAAAAGGTCTAGTGACTTCAAGTTCAATTGTTTGGAAGAAAGGGAGTCATTAATGGTAAGAAATAAGGGCTTCTGGACTTCAAGTGATCCCTTCTTCTTCCCTATGAACTTATAGCTGTGAATGATTAAGAATACTGTTTAAAACTTGCTATTTAAATGAAGGTAGAAATACAGCTGATAAGTAGTTATGTTAAGCTCCAAACTAAAAACTAATTTCAAAATACTTTGAGGTCCACATGCCCAAATCCCTTCATTTCATGGTTAACAAACAAACAAACAAACAAACAAACAAAAAAGCTAGGTTGAGCAATTCCCTGGCCTCAAATTTGTACTTGTGTCTATTTCTTTTAGGCAATCATATAATTCTTCTCTTATTTTTGTTAGATGAATAATAAAGTACTTGTAATTTTTCTGAGGTTTTCCCCCAAATTTCCAATAATTTAAATGTTAGAATTAATGACTTAATTCTTAAACTAAAAAATCCTGAAAATGCTTGGTTCACTATGGATCTGTAAGAAAAACACCTCAAAATACAGAACTTTCTCTTATTTCCTCAGTAAAATAATACCATATTCCATAGAATCCAAGAGTCTGCAAACAGCAAGAAACACCAGTGCCTTATATGCATTAAAAAAGAAATACAGTTTAACTGTGGCACTGCACTTCTTAAAACTGTTTTAACACTTAAATTTTTATTTAATCAAACATATCATTGAGACTTATTTGGACATAAGTATTTATCACCATATTCCTATGTAGAAAAGAAAATATAAGCAAAATCAATCCATTATTTCCTTAGTAAATCTTGGCATGTGGCAGGCAATCCTGTAACATACATCATCAGTAGCAAAATAACACAGCTTCTTCTTTGGGGCATCTTCCTTTGTAAGATCCCGTAAAGCATGTGGTTATTGCATAATAAGAAAGTGCAAAATTTTGAGTATTTCTTCAGGGATGAATATTTGCTTCACTGTATCACATTTATGCTTCATTGCCCTGTTTCTGGGTCTTTCTGTTTCGAAGCCAAGTCATAGTGTAATATGTTTGATACCACTTTGCATACCATTTTTACTCAGCACATGCACTAGACTCCATTGAAATAACAAGAAAAATAGCAATGACCAAGTTCACACATAAGCAGACAACTACTATGTCATGATTGACCCTTGACCCTTGATGGTAAGATGCATGCTGATTTTGAAGATGTTAAAATGAGAAAAACAGGTGCATCTTAGAATTGATGGAATCCATTATAATCCGTTTTATCTGTGTCATGCTGACTAGAGCACGAATTTGGTAATGAGATAGCATGGGTACTTACTCAGTCATTTCATGACTGTAATGCTGGGCAAATTACTTAACCTCTCTAAGCCTTTTTCTCATCTAAAATAAGTATTGTAGTGGTACCTACCATACAGAATCATGGTAAGGATTGAACAATATAGTTTCTACATTAACTGCTCATTAAATATGAGGTACTATGATTTTTATTATAAGCATTAGCTGTTTGGGTTTTCACAACTACCTGTGAGGCAGATAGGGAGACAATATTATCCCCATTTTGCCACTGGGGAGAACAAAGTTTAAGGGGTTATAATTTGCCCAAGATCACAAAGCCAGTAAGTGACATGGGGGGACTACTGGAGCTTCCTCTGTATCACTCCCTCCCCCAAACTTAACCTGGTGTACATACATAAATGTCCTATTCCCATTTAAAAAGTTGAATTCACTTGACGAAAATAAAAATGAGCATTGTGGATGTTTCTGGTCCTCTGGCAGCCCACTCCTCTTTATTCCCCTTCTCAACTTTTAAACCATGTCCTCGGAATTGGGCCTCAACTCCAAGTTCCAGGGATGGAACAGAAGGCTGGATCTAACCAATCAGAATTTTGAATTCCCCTGGCTGTAGAGGTTGATCTAGAAATAGGCACTTAACTAAAGCCAACTAAGTCAGAATAAATCAGAACTAATCTCAGGACTTTTATTTGAATAACCAGAAGAGATATTTAAACAGAAAGGACATTTCCCTTCTCTGTTTGGCTTTAAATTAAGGAGGTGTGAGGCTGGAGCAGCTGCTGCCATCTTGTGACCACATGGATCCTAAAAATGAAGCCAAATTGTGGAAGAAAGCATGGCCAAGCTGGGCAACAGATAGACACTAGCTATTCAATCCAACATGTGAGCTTCTAAATCCAACCGTGCTTGAATTTAGCCCTAGTTTTTAATTCTCTGTTATCTGAGACAGTAAATTTCTTTTCTCTGCACAAATTATAGCCTTGGCCTTTTGAACAAGGGGTTTAAGGTAGGGCAGTACGAGCTAAAAAGAATGTATGTTTGACAGGCACCGTGACTGCCAGGTCCAATACATAATTCTTTATCCTTGCTCAGAAAAAGCAAAATTAGCCCAACAGTAATGACTGCACTCCACCAACATGCAATGTATGCATTCTAAGAACAGTAAACAAATATTTACTGTGTCAGTTTCCATGCCACTGGCCAAGCATCCTGAGAACTTTCTGTATTAATTTATAGTAAGCAACACTGTGGGAAGACTTGGTTTGAATATATTTAAATAGCTTGTTATGTGAGTGACATACATATGGAATTGTTTATTCCAACATAGCTAAGTCCACTATGATTGGTGTCATTATGCATTTGGAAATGGTTGACACTATTCAATTACATTTGCTGTCCTTTAGGACTTTAAAACCTGACTAGTCAGAAACCCAAATGTAATTAATCCAACTAGCTAGTTTCAATAATTTATTTAGACTTATAAAATCTGTCTGTGCTACAGAATAAAATCTAGGTTCACCAAAGCAGCACTGGCACTAATATGTGAATATAAAAAGGACAAAATAGTAAATTCATACCTCTCTTTTGCTAGGTAAGTAGTTAATTTTCTTTGCTAAAAAGTAAAATAATATTTATTGAGAAATTGAGTATATCTAAGATTCTTCCAGGAGAAATCAACAACAGATGGGACATTTGTATACATATAAAGAAATCTATATGTCCCCACATTTTAGGATTTCCACTAGCAGAGGAATTACAGTACTATTTTGATTTTCACATTCCTTTAACATGCTGACTTAAGTTGTTGCTTTAACATAACATTTTTAAACTATCTACTCCCACCACTAATCCACATGTGTTGTAAAAATGTTTGTACACAGAATGGGGTTCCAAAGAGAAACAGATTGTGACTTAACACCATACACATGAAGTTAAGTTGGATCTTATATATAATTATATACAGTAGAGATAATAAATCTGCATCGGCACATGTGTTCAATAAGTATGAATATTAATATACACGTACACTTCTATTTCACATGTTATTCCTTTTTCCCTCCCATTACAGACAAAAATCAAGGGGGAAAGAATGCCCCTCACTTTGTCACCTCAATACACGATTCTCATACACTTTCTCTTGAAAGAATAATTGCTATGGAGTATTTTTCCCTCAATATGGCAGATGAAGGGTTAAATTAAAGAAGCCTTGACAGCATGCCTTCCAGTGAAAAGAGGAAGGAAACTGGTCAGCTGTCCTTCCTCAGCTCTCACAGGGCTTTCTGCTTCTCCTTCCTTTTCTACCCTTGCTGGGAGGTGCAACTTGTCCATCAGTTACCCATGAACATTCAACTTTGATAGGAAAACAGTAGGAACGAGGTAGTATAGTAGGTGTGATCTGATCCTTATTTCACTGGATGGGTTTTTCAAACTTTTTTTTTTTTTGTATTGTTCTTTTATTTATTTATTTACTTATTTATTTTTAACTTTATTTAAGCTTTATTTAAACATATAATGTAACCCTACCACCCTCTCCCAACCCCTCTTCCCCCCACCCCCCTCAGTTTGTTTTATGACATTAAGAGTCTCTTTTGGTTTGTCTCCCTCCCGATCTCATCTTCTTTCATTTTTACTTTTCCTAGCCAACAGTCAGAAGTACACTTCCCATCACACATTGGGACACAGAAATATATGTTTAACCAAGACAACAATTTCAACCAATGCTGATGTGCTCTGATACTTTCTATTTTAGGTTATTCTGTTCTCTGCATTTCATTTTCTTTCTTCAATGCTAGTTAAGAGCCACTAAATTGATTGTATGATCCCTTATTAAGTTATAACCTTAAGGGATTTTAAAATATTGTATTTAGAGATTAAAGCAGCTTAAGCTAGAAAAAGCTTAATTCTTGACATAAGTTTAAATCTGGCTTCCGCATTGATTCACATGTGACCTTTGGCAAGTTATCTCGGTCTGTGTGCTCAGTTTTCTCATCCAGAAAATGGAGATAATATTTCTACCTTGCAGGATAATTGTAAGGGTCAGTGAGATACTGAGAAAATCCATGACACATGGTGGACTGAAAGTAAATATTGCTTCCTAGACAATTCATTAAATCTTAAAAAGCATGACAGGGAGCAAGTTTTTTGTGGAAATGCTGCTTTTCAAATCCTTTTAAACCTCTCTTTCCTTTTTCAGTCCTTTTCACAAACCTAGAGACAAAACACTCGTTTACATAGTCTCCTACTCTTAGGAGTGAGAAACCACTAGAGTAAGGAAAATATCTCAGATATTTTCTCAGATAGAGTAAGGAAAATATCTCATATCTCAGAACTTTCCACAAATTTCTGTGCAGATCAATCTAGACAATTAACAATGCTTTGAAATACTGGGGTCAAACTTCAGTATAAACTTCAGAATCCTTAGAGTGACTCTATCCATCATGATCTGACCCTGCTCTTCTTCTCCAACATTGTATCAAAAGCCTTCCAGAGCATACCTGCATCAATCCCATCAGGGGCTGTCTAATAATGCTCTGTCATGCTTTGGATTTTGCAAATGCTTCCTTTGTGCTAGTCCCATCACCTCCCTGCAGCTCTCCATCCTGCCACTTACCACCTATGAAATCTTGGACAAGTTACCCAATAAATATTTCTAAATACACTTTCCACATCTATAACTAACTAAAAATAATAATAATATTTGTATATGAGGTTTCTTGGAAAGACACAATGACATGGGGCTTATATATTGCCTGGTATGTAATGAATGATCGACAAATGATGACTTTTAATATTATTTTCATTTTATAATGTTAATCAGTCAATGCTGAGTGTAAATGACATCCCTTGTAACAAATCTTCACTGACCCTTCTGGTCTAGATTATGCACACTACTTCTGAACTCCCCTAGAACTCTCTGCAAATGTCTTGTCAGTCTTCTTGCACCATGTTCTAAATGTAGATTTACTTGCTGCCTTCCCTACAGATCTGGAAACCTCTTGAGGACAAGAACATGACTTTCACCTTCAAATCTAGACCACCAAGGCAAACAGACAAAGTGTCTGGAATGCTATAAGGTTTTTAATAAGTTTGTTTGTTTATCTTGTTTGGTGGGTGACCAGAATAGAAAAGTACCATCTCTACCATATCTTTTAGAATGAAAATACTGTAAGAAAAAAAAGGCTCATTGTTGGAATAAATACTGTTCAAAACGAAAATGCTCTTCTGCAATTTCAAAGACACCGTAATGCAAAGGAATTATTTCTTCATTTTTGGCCTCCTCAGATTTCTTTAGAAACCTGACAAGTGAGGACTCATCTCTTCAGTGACTCCAAAGGGTATATTTACTCATTTAACAACAATTTATTGTGTGCCAGACACATTGTTCTATGTGCTGGAGATATAATAATGAACAAAATAAAAGTCCACACCTTCAAGGAATTTACATTCCAATAGGCAGATATAGTCAAATAATGTAAATAAATATATAAAATATAATGTAAATGGTAATAAGAGGCATGAAGAAAAATAAAGCACAGTGAAGGAATACACAGGATTTCCTGTTCCAGGAAATCCAGGATCTGTCATGAGACAATATTTGAGCAAAAAACTGAATGAGGTAAAAGAGTGAAAAATGTGTTTCAGTCTCTTAAACACTTTTTATGCTTAACTCTAAAATTTTCCAGCTTGAAGATGTTAACTAAGGAAACAACTTTGTCATCTCAAGCAATTGAAGAGGAGACCACCTCGGATGCCTAAACTAGCATACCAAGCAAGAGATTTCAGCTCAAATGCTAATTGGATTCTCATCCATGACCTTGCAGGAACACACTGAACGCTATTTATAATTGCTATGTCAGTGACTCTGTGACTTAAAGAAGATGCTATGTGGCCTATGGCCCTTTCATGCCAGAAATTTCTTTTATCTATTCATAAAAGCTTGAACCCTGACCCACATTGGCTAGGTTACTTGACTCGATATTTCACTTATTTGGCCACTAAAATTTGTAAAAGTCCTTTCCATCTAACTTAAATACCTTAAACTTGATCAACTCTTGCTTCATTTTTAGTACTTCCTATATCCCAAGGCTGCATGACTTCACTGAGGGTAAAATGATCTTCTAGCCTTTGACTATTTGATTACAACAGCAAAAGTCTCTCCACTGACCCAAATTTGTTTTTGAAAATTCATGTAAAGCTCGTATTAATAGAGTTCTTTCAAAATAACTACATTAACACTTTCACTTTTTAAAATGTCTCTACTGAAGTGCCCTAAGTTACAAATGCAGTTTCTCTATGGGAGACTTCTAACCAGGTTCAAGGTTATAAGACATATTTGCAGGATTGCAGGGAACTGAATTTGAATAAGAGGTGACAAGAGTAGAAATAAACCCGTGTTACCCAGATAATTAAGTAGCATTGCAAACAAACAGATCAGTAAGTAAGAAGAGAAAGAACTGCCTCAGTTCACTTTGTGTCTTATTTTCATATCAGCGAAGATTTCCAACTCATGGGTTAAATAATAAGATCCCACCTGTTGTGGATACTGCAACTCACATTTCTAAATGTTTTGGGAAACACGTGTGTCAATACTATAGCAGATTTATAATAGACTGACATCTCAATGATAAATGTAATTTATTAGTTACTACTGTGGCTGAAAATTGATAATGCTGTATTGTTAGAAGCTTAAGAATACATGCAACTTCATCTTATATGATTTAACATGCAGCACTATTGATTGCAAATATCTCAAATGTATATATTTTTACTCAGAGAGGTACAAAATTCTATATGCATATACATGACATAAATTTATTTAAATTATTGAAAGATTTTCTTCCCATCTTTTTTTTTAATATTTGGAAACCTTTTAATTTTTTTTCTTCAGAGAAAATAATGCTTAAGAAAGTTTTATTTTCAGGGCATCTGGGTGGCTCAGTGGGCCAAAGCCTCTGCCTTCGGCCCAGGTGATGGTCCCACCTTGCTACTACTTTTTCACCCTCCCAAACAAACATATCCTTTAAGAATAAATTTTTGCCTTAATGGATTTTGGTGGGGTGAGAGGGGAGTTGTGCAGGGAGGGAATGACAGTAA
>RCUC01114565.1:0-12234 GCA_003697995.1 Taxidea taxus jeffersonii | reverse complement strand
ACGTGAAAGGAACTGTTTCCGATTGGGATGGAAAAGAACTCATTTGCCAAATCAGTAGTTGCATGCCATATGCCTGAGGCTATATATATTTGTTAGGTATAGCAGACATAATACATTTGGTAGGGGCAGCTGTGGTCACGGCTACTACTTGGTCGAGCTTGGATCCAGCTGGTTCCTGCAGAGGCATTAAACAAACATATGAAAGGGACCACTACCCCTGCATCTTTGAGATCCTAACGGTGGCACTAATCTCTGCCGTTACTCTTACTTTCACCCCCCTATAAAGTACTGTTTTTGATTTACTATTTGGTCAAGGTGTGGGGAGACATTTAGATATTTGTAGGTTTCACCTCACTTTTTCTGTTATCATAGTTCTTACTCCAGAGGCCAAGGACTCAGGGTGGGGATTACCCCAATTTCCAAGGATGCCAATCTTGTTATATTCAGGGCCTGGAAAAATGACTGGTAGGTGAGTATGTAGACCCACTATAAGCTGGACTTCGGCCAGAACTCCACTTATTGCTTAGTTCCTATAAGGAGGAATAATGATGTTCCAGGTGTTGATATCAACATCAACTCAGACTCTCTGACCAATAGTTCTTTAAATGTTTGGGTATTTTCCTTTTCCCTCTGTGTAGTCACTGGAGTAAATAGGCATAGGTGTCATTGGAGAAGAACTTGGGGTATTCATTCATATACATATACATATACATATACATATACATATACATATACATATATATATACACACACATATATATACACACACACACACACACATATGTCCTTGCTGCTGGGGAACCAGCTATCTCTCTAAGCTGGTGGGTCTGGATCTGAAAACTAGATCAGGAATAAGAATTAGGCAAGGGATCGTAGTTTGTTTGTTTGTTTTTTAAGATTTTATTTATTTATTTGACGGAGAGAGAAATCACAAGTAGGCAGAGAGGCAGGCGGAGAGAGGGGGAGGCAGGCTCCCTGCTGAGCAGAGAGCCCGATGCCAGGCTCCATCCCAGGACTCTGAGATTATGACCTGAGTCGAAGGCAGAGGCTTAACCCACTGAGCCACCCAGGTGCCCCGATCATGGGTTTTTTTTATTGAGGCCACCACTCAGCCTGTGCTTATACATTCTTGCCTGATTTTGATTGTATATATTAAGCAGCACTATTGACTACCTATTTTGCTCTAATGACACTGTGTTTTGTTAACCATCTCTACAGCTCCCTGTGGGTCAAGGTTTATTGGCTGTTTCCCATCTTGCCAGTTATGATGATAACTGTAGTCCACTGGCTTCTGGTTTTAAGTGCCACCTCTTAGTTTCTGTTGCTTCAGTGCATCATTATCCCTATTACTGTCAATGAGCCAAACTGTGACAGCCTGTATTTTGGAAGAGAGAACCACTTCTCGGTGATGCTGGTGTCCCTCTCACCAGTATATTCTTGGTGGCACCCTCTGATGGTACATAATCCTCTGGTGGGTCTTCTGCCCTCACATAATCACTCTGGCATAGCCATTTTCCTGAACCCTTTAATCCCATGTTCTACCCCCCTCTGCTGTGTCAATTAAGATATTGCACTTTTTTTTTTTTTTTTTTTTAAGTAGGCTCCATACCCAGTGTGGAGCTCAACATTGGGCTTGAACTCATGACTATGAGATTAAGACCTAAGCTGAGATTGAGTCAGATCTTAACCAGCTGAGACACCTAGGTGCTCCATTTCAGTTTCATTCAATGTGGACCGTTTTATTCCAGGCTTCTAGGAGTCCCTGTAGCAGCAGGTTTATGTCAAACCCTAGGTTCTTGACACAGTGTTGACCCCCATATTCTGAAGTGGTGTCCTCACCTCCAGTCAAACTTTACCTTATAAGTCTAATATTTTGGCCTCCTTGACTAAGTTCCCTCAAAATCTAGCACTGTGAGCATTCCTTCTGATCCTGCTGGTATATGTTGGCAAATTCTTGCAGCAGCTTTAGGCTGTTATCTCTTTTCTCCCTTATTAGGCCCAAGATAGCCTTGGCAGGATTAACATTAGTTACTAACATGGCATCTAATTAACGTTAGTTACTGTCATGGAGGTGAGGGGGGTCCCTCCTGAGGGGAGCCTTTTATTGCTTTGCAGGTGAGAGGCCTCTGAAGTGTGTTCCTATACAGTGGGAAGTGTTAATGTCATCCACAGACTCTGAGGGTTCAGAGCATTCTGAAAAACCAAAATCTTTGGGAGCAACTGTTTTGGATGCCCCTCTCCCATCTAGCATGCTTCCATGTCTTCCAAACCAGGACCCAGACCTTGGCATGACAAACCTGTCCTGGCTGGGCATTCAGCCATTTTTGAAGTATCGCAGTCTCTAACTAATCCTGAGTTTGATCTTCATCTTTTGGTGCTCTCCCACTGTAAGCCATAAGGACCTCTTGAACTACCAGAGCCTCTGGCTTTGACACTTTGTTTCTAAGTGTTTATTAGCTGCTCTCTCTAGGGAGTTAGCGGCAGCATAACAGCTAGCCACTTCCATTGTGCTTATGTGCGTTGTTCCCCTCACACATTTCAGACATAAGAATCATTACACCGGTCATAGTGTTCCTCTTTGGGAATATTCTTCCAAGAAAGTTTTAGCACTTTTCCTAAGAAAGTTTTAGCATTTGGGCCACGAGCTTGTGCCATATTTCACATAGTACCCAGGATGAATCCTCATTGCAGTGGGATAGGAAGTGATCTAGGTTCCAAACCCAGTTTTTACCTTTTGCTTTCTTAGTCCATTTCTGGTACCGAATGTGCCAATTTGAGTTCTGGAAGCAGATGCTGGGACAGAGTTGTATTGTATTGTATTGTATTCCATTCCTACACAAGAGGTACATGGGGGAAGGAGGAAGATTCCTATGAAAGGAAAGGGGAGGAAACACTTGGCAGGGAGGGCCTCAGTATGATTCAGATCTGACAGAGTCTCAGACACAGTGAAGACTCTAGAGCAAAAATTCTTCATTAGAGAGTCCTGCATGTGGCAGAAATGGCTGTGATGTGACCAGTTGTTGGCTGGGACTGGCTGCCCAGGAAGACATTGGTCTCAGCTTCTAGGAATCTTAAAGAGACTGCAGCTGGAGGTTGTCAGCTTACTGCATGCCGAGCAGCTGAATAGCATATTTCTTGAAGGGAGATACAAGTGACATACCTCCATGACTGCCACACGTAAGTGTAAAGGAATTGTTAGGTATTATTGTTGTAATTATCTTCTGATTAATCTCTTTCAGTTGCTTTTATTAATCTTCTCTCAGTTGCTTTTATCCTTTATAAGTAAAAACTAGATGTCGTTCTTAGTTATTTTTTCTTGCATGTTTTTGTCAGGATGTGCCATGAGTCTTGTGCTTGGAACTAGAACTGAAAACAGTATTTCAGGTGTAGTCTGGGACAAAGTAGGTGCTCAGTGAATGTTGGTTTAGATGAACATATAGACTGAAATCTCCCTACCCCCCTAACCCCTCCATTTTTGGACATTTTAAATCATGTCACCCTGAGATTACATTAGCTTGTTTTCGAATGACTTTTTTCCTATGCCTGTAATTCAGTAGTTTGGGTCTTTTTGTTCTACATGAATGTAGAACTATAGATCTCTGTAAAGCATCATGTTAGATAGATTTAGTTTATTCTAATTTGGTTAGATCTTTCAAATACTGATTATTTGATCTAGCAGATCCAGCTGTCATACTTTTCTTTATATATTACCACACATTTCATCATTATGCCACAAATGGTCACATCCAAATCATTAATAAGAACATTGAATAAGATAGAACCAAGAAGCTTTAGGCCATGCCGTTAGCGATATGCCTTTAGATAGCTAGGTATTTATGGCTTTCTATTCAGCTTGTTCAGGAATTCTTTAACCATAATGATAATATGACCCATATTTTGACATCTGTCCACTAAAAGATGAGAGACTTGTCAAATAAATACCTTGCAGAAATTCAGCCACTAGGCCCTGAGGCAAAAAAGGAAATGAAGTGAATCTATTTTGCTACAGAGGGTCACTGCTTTCCTTTCTAAATAAGTCTTACTTTTGGCTTTTATCTGCCAGAAAGCAGCTGAGTTACCTTGGGAAAGTCACAGCCTTTCAGGACTTGAGATGCCTTTCTAGTAAAATAATATGATTAGAAAGTTCATAGAGTTAGGAAATAGAATAGTGATTACCAGAGACTGGGTGGGGGGTGGTGGGAATGGGGAGTTAGTGTTTAATGAATAGTTTGGGAAGATGAAAAGGTTCTGGAGTTGGATGGAGATGATGGTTGCACAGCAATGTGATATAGTTGATGCCACTGAGCTGATTTTCCTGTAGATAATTGACAGTTGGTAAGCCTTAATCTGATCCCTCCCATAAACCTCTCTTGCTCATCCAGTGTTCCCCTCGCATAATTTGCTTTGTCCTTGCTGTTCCCTTTGCTTGGAATCTCTTCCCTTAGATATTTTTGGAGTTATTCCCTGACATTCAGGTTTTGACATAAATGTTACCTTCTTAGTGGGACTTTCTTTGGCTGCTCTGTATAAAATTATAACCCCCAATCTTTCTTTTCCTTTTTTTATTTTTCCCTTTGGCATGTATCATTTGTTATTTACATATTTTACATGCTTGTGTTGTTTGTTATCCATTTCTACCCATTAGAACGTAAGGTCCAAGAAAGCCAGGATTCTGTCTGTTTGCTTGCTGCTTTATGCCCAGTGTTTAGACTTGTGCTGAGAACACAACAGGTGCTCAGATATTGATGAAATGAATAGTTATATCATATAAATACAAATTATGTAGAGATTTTTACTGTAATTTTGTTAGGAGATTTGGCCCAAAAGTTTGCTCGTACAAAGTCTTTCATCCTAGCTCCCTATTCTGGTTCACAGTTTGATCTTGGCCTTACATAGTAAGCTCAAATATATATTCATTGAATGGATTTGATGGATTTGTTAATCAGGAAAGTTCAATTTTTTTCCCTGCAGAAACATATTTTTGTTTTATGATATAACACTTATATATATTGAAACAGCCTAGATTAGTTTTGGTTTTTGTAGATTAAAACAAAATTCTTTTCCTCTTCTTTTTTAATTCTTCCAAATCCTACCTCTCTCTTAATACTCATTTCAAGGGGCGCCTGGGTGGCTCAGTGGGTTGGGCCACTGCCTTCGGCTCAGGTCATGATCTCAGGGTCCTGGGATCGAGTTCCGCATCGGGATCTCTGCTCAGCAGGGAGCCTGCTTCCCTCTCTCTCTCTCTGCCTGCCTCTCTGCCTACTTGTGATCTCTCTCTATCAAATAAATAAAATCTTAAAAAAAAATACTCATTTCAATGCTTTCCTATGTCATCTTAGATTATTCTAAGCTGTAGTGATTTTTTTGTTTCCTGAGTTTTTATAACTTATATTTGTACATATGTTCCATTTTAAGATTGTGTAATTTTTTTCTGAATTCTGACTTGTATTTTATATTATTACATAACTTTTCATGAATATATGTCTTCCTAATCTTCTACTACATATCAATAAGCTTTTTGAGAAAGGAAAAGTATATTTCTTAATAGTCCCCAGTGAAGTATTTAAGTCATTTGTTTGTTCATTTAACAACAGTTATATTGAGATATTTACTCTCGTAAGACTGCCTCAGTGCTAGGGATAGAGGAATAGAGGGGCACCTTGATGACTCAGTTAAGCAAGTCTGACTCTTGATTTCAGTTCAGGTAATGATCTCAGGGTCTTGGGATTGAGCCCCACTTCAGGCTCCACACTCAGTGCAGAGTCGGCTTGTCCCTCTTCCTCTGCTCCTCCCTCTGCTCTCTCTCAAATAACTAAATCTTAAAAAAAAAAAAAAGAAAGAAAAGGAAATAAGACATCCTTGTCATTAGGGAATTAAAGGGCTGTTGGAAAGCAGATAGATAGGTGAATAAGTAAATTTATCAGATTCACTGAGGATGATAAATTCTATCAAGAGTTTACTGAAGAGGGGTGGCTGGGTGGCTCAGTCATTAAGTGTCTGACGTCTGCTCTGGTCATGATCCCGGGGTCCTGGGATCAAGCCCCACATCAGGCTCCCTGCTCAGTAGGAGGCCTGCTTCCCTCTCCCACTCCCCCTGCTTATGTTCCCTCTCTTACTGTGTCTCTCTCTGTCAAACAAGTAAATAAAATCTTAAAAAAAAAAAAAGTCTACTGAAGAGATGATGCTTGTGTTCAGTATTGATTAGCAGGAGTTTTCTGTGAAGATAAAAAGGAGAGGGACACCTTAAAGGAAAGCCCGAGTGTACAAATGTGTGGAAATATGTGGAACAACATATTGTATTTGGGGAACTGCAAATAGTGTGGGATGGTAGTTTTGTATGTTGAAAAGGGTAAGGGGCAGAAGTTGAGGTGGAAGACCTAGGCTTGAGACTAGAAGAAGAAAAGCTTCATATACTATTTAAAGGAATTAGTTTTTTTTTTTTTTCTTAAGTAGGGCATGTGGAAACAATGAAGAGCTTAAAATAGTAGATCAGTTGGTCATATTTGAGCTTTTAGAAAATTATTTTGGTGTCAGTGTAGCAGATGGATTGGAGGAGGGCCAGAATAGAGGCAGGTATACTATTTGGGAAATTATTGAATAAATCTAAGCCAGAGATCAGAGCATGAATTAGGGTAATAATATCTGAGATGAAGAAGAAAGAATGGATGTGAGAGGTAATTAAGAGTTGTTGAGGGAATTAAGAGTTGTCTGGGTGGTCAGTCATTCGAGTCTTTGACTTTAGATTTTGGCTCAGGTCATGCATGTTCTCGGGGTTCTGAAATTGAGCCCCACCTGAGGCTCCCCGCTCAGCCCATAGTCAGCTTGTCCCTCTCCCTCTGCTCCCTGACCCCAATCTCTCTCTCTCTCTCTCTCTCAAATAAGTAAATAAATAAAATCTTAAAAAAAAAAAAAGAATTGTTTAAGATTGATTGGATGTAGTTGATGAGAGAATGGTTCCTAGGTGTTTGGCCTTGGATTATTGAATGTGTGGTAAAACCTTTACTTAGAGAAGGAGTACAGGAAATAGAATAGACTTTAGGGAGAGTGGTGAGAGTGGATGAGACTATCCAATAGAAGCAAATAGAGTAAAGACAGAAGAGGTCTGAGAACAACTGGATAAAAACCATAGTTAAATATACAGGGGAGGGGCGCCTGGGTGGCTCAGTGGGTTAAAGCCTCTGCCTTCGGCTCAGGTCATGATCCCAGGGTTCTGGGATGGAGCCCCGCATTGGGCTCTCTGCTCAGCAGGGAGCCTGCTTCCCCCTCTTTCTGCCTGCCTCTTTACCTATTGTGATCTTTCTCTCTCTGTCAAATAAATAAATAAAATCTTTTAAAAAAAGTCATTGATGAAGTTGATGAGTTTCGATGGATTAAAAATGAGAGTTGTATCTGTAATTTTCTAAAAAATATATTCATTTTAGAGAGGGAAGGCATGTGTGTGCACACAGCATTGTTAGCAGGGGGAGGGGCAGAGGGGGAGGAAGAGAGAGAATCCTCAAGCAGATTCCCTTCTGAGCATGGAGACTGACAGGGGGCTTGATCCCAGGATCCTGGGATCCTGAGCTAAAATCAGGAGTTGGCAACCCAACCGACAGAGCCACCTAGGTGCCCTCTGGATCTGTAAATTTTTTTTTTTTTAAAAGATTTTATTTATTTATTTGATAGAGATCACACAAGCAGGCAGAGAGGCAGGCAGAGAGGGGAGGGGAGAAGCAGGCTCCCCGATGAGCAGAGAGCCCGATGTGGGATTCAATCCCAGGACGCTGGGATCATGACCCGAGCCGAAGGCAGCGGCCTAACCCACTGAGCCACCCAGGCGTCCCTAAATTTTTTTTTTTTTAGAAGTTGGCTGTGAAGAGAAAGCAAAAGGTAGTAAGGGAATATAGAGTTGAAGTTGAGTTAATGTTTGTTATTAAAAGATTAAAAGATATCTCCTACTGGGGTGCCTAGGTGGCTCAGTGGGTTAAGCCTCCAGCTTTGGCTCAAGTTATGGTCTGGGGGTCTTGGGATTGAGCCCTGCATTGCGCTCTCTGCTCAGCAGGGAGCCTGCTTTCCCCTCTCTCTCTGCCTGCCTCTCTGCATACTTGTGATCTCTCTCTCTGTCAAATAAATAAATAAAATCTTTAAAAAGAATAGATATCTCATACTCAAAGATATCTGAAGATATTTAGAGACCAAAAGAGGAAGAAGTTGAGAAGACAGAGGATATAGGCAATCAGTTTATATTGGAATATAGAATGATGAAAAATTAGTGTATTAGGAGATAAATTAATCTCCATTTGACTAGACTGTGAATATTTGGGATGTGTTTTTAATTGTAATTTATTAAAATAGCAACACTGCCTGAGATGGTGGGCAGCATGGTGGGTGACTACAGTGTCAAGACCCTCAATGAGGTGGAAGTCAAGCCCAAGATGATTGGCCATTACCTGGTGAGTTCTCTGTCACCTACAAGGCTGTGAAGCATGGCAGGCCTGGCATCAGGGCTACCCATTCCTCTCATTTCATTCTCCTCAAGTAGCCTGTTCAGCCAATAAATGCACAGATTTCTCTTTAAAAAAAAAAAAAAAGAAACAGCAACCATCAACAGATAGAACTTTTGAAGTTAATTTTAGAAATCCTAGAGTATTTAGAGATCTTCCAGACTAGTCCTGTTATTGGATAGGTAAGTGAATTGAGACGTAGGTTCACTCTCTAGTCATACCGCCCTGAATGTGTCTGATCTCGTCTGATCTCAGAAGCTAAGCAGGGTCAGGCTTAGTTAGTTAGTACTTGGATGGGAGATGTAGGTTGGTATTTTTGTCTTTTAAGTTACTAACTTTATTTATCTAAAATTATTTAAATCCAGAAGGTTATACTTGAATTTCCTTATTTCCTTTTTCAGGACCAGTCTTTCGTTACACATATGCTTGTTTATATAAAATACATTCAGTTTTTAAGATAGTCTAATTATTAATGTGACTTACACGACTCAATAGCAATAACAAAAAAGGAGTCTAGATCAGTCAACATGAGAGTTTAAAGGTAATGACTTAGGCAGGGGACTCATTTCTTAGATTCCACATTTACCTCAGCTACTCTCGGTTTTCTTCCTCTCAGTTGAATTATATGTTGCATCTTGGGGGCACCTGGCTGGCTCAGTCAGAGAGCATGTGGCTCTTGGTTTTGGGGTCTTGAGTTCAGGCCCCACTTTGGGCATAGAGATTACATACATACATATATACATATATACACTAACTTTAAAATGCGACATCTCTGAGCACCTGTCTGTCATGGATTATATTGTATTGTTGGTACCTCTTTGCATTGGGCTGGAACTTTCCTATTTTCAAAGCTCGTGGCAAAGCTCTTGAGCATATATAGTAGGTGATCAGTAAATATATGCTTGAGTAGATGGATGCTTGGATGAATTCATAGACTGGACAAAAAGATAGGCTTTCCTTCTGTTCATATATATAAATTTACCAGTGCCCAGTGGAAGGAATTTCCTATACCAGCAGGTATAACATTCTTGTTCTTGATAAGTTTCAACAATCTTTGAATTTATAAGCTTTATTTTTAGTATTTAGGTGTAGTCCCCTCCCTTATTTTGAAGCATCAGAATCATGTATTTTTTTGAGTTGTTTATCCTTAGCCTCTGAATTTATTTTACTGGATATTTTGAAGATACAATTGGTGTAAACCGAGGTCTTCCTTACCACTTAATGGGTTGTCTTTTATAGTGAAGATTGACCAGAAATATGTTTGAGTTTTTGAAAATCGTGAACATACTTTCAGAATTCCTTTATTGTTAGGTATGTTCCCTTTTACTTTGTTATTCTTTACAATTTTGTCTTCAGTACAAGCTGTCAGCTTTTCCTCTTACAAAAATAATTTTTAAAAGATATTTAAAGTCGGAATGGAGTGGGGCTGCTGATAGGACATCATCGTGTTTTATAAACTCATGTAACTCAGGTAATTTGATCCAGTTGGCAACTTTAAAGATTTTGTTTTTATTTATTTATTTGTTAGAGAGCGAGCACAGGCAGACAGAGAGGCAGGCAGAGGCAGAGGGAGAAGCAGGCTCCCTGCCGAACAAGGAGCCCGATGTGGGACTTGATCCCAGGATGCTGGGATCATGACCTGAGCTGAAGGCAGCTGCTTAACCAACTGAGCCACCCAGGCCTCCCCAGTTGGCAACTTTAAATTAGGTTTTTTCATGGTTCTGTTTGTCCTTTTGGTGTTTATTTAATGACACGTGTGGATATCTCCCTAGCATGGTGTTCTTAATATAGTTTGCTTAGGGTGTGTCGGAGAAAGCATTACTGTGCTCAAGTATTATTTGTAGTATTTTATAACATTTTTTTTTTTTAGATTTTATTTATTTATTTGTCAGAGAGAGAGGGAGGAGAGCGCGAGCACAGGCAGACAGAGTGGCAGGCAGAGGCAGAGGGAGAAGCAGGCTCCCTGCCGAGCAAGGAGCCCGATGTGGGACTCGATCCCAGGACGCTGGGATCATGACCTGAGCCGAAGGCAGCCGCTTAACCAACTGAGCCACCCAGGCGTCCCTATTTGTAGTATTTTAAAAATAACATTAAGCAGGTCATCATGACGTTTTTGTGACTTACTGCTTAGAAAGCCTTAAGGAAGATAATTTTGGAGTCAATCTTTACTTTTTTTTTTTTTGTCTTGCACAAAAACAAATTCTTTTTATCACAAGTAGGCAGAGAGGCAGAGAGAGAGAGGAGGAAGCAGGCTGTCCGCAGAGCAGAGAGCCAGATGCGGGGCTCGATCCCACGACCCTGGGATCATGACCCAAGCCGAAGGCAGCGGCTTTAACCTGCTGAGCCACCCAGGTGCCCCACAAAAACAAATTCTTAACTGTCCCATAAGATTGTCACTGATAAAGATCCTTTAGATCTGAAGAGCTGGGGCACCTGGGTGGCTCAGTGGGTTAAGCCTCTGCCTTCAGCTCAGGTCATGATCTCAGGGTCCTGGGATCGAGCTCTGCATCGGGCTCTCTGCTCAGCGAGGAGCCTGCTTCCTCCTCTCTCTCTGCCTGCCTCTCTGCCTACTTGTGATCTCTGTCTACCAAGTAAATTTAAAAAAAAAATTAAAAAAAAATAGATCTGAAGAGCTACTAATGTTCAGTATAAAAGAATTGATAAAAAGCTTTGCAAAGCCAATGACATACTACTTTTTGTTGTTTGAAGTAGAACCTTAAGGTCCTTCCCCAGTATAGCACTATGTGCCACTCCCATCTCAGGTTTAAGTTCTTTAGACCTGTTTGGTATATTTTTTTAAGATTTTATTTATGTATTTGAGAGAGAGAGAGAGCATAAGAATGAGAGCAACTGAGTGAGTGAAAGGGCAGAGGGAGGAGCAGATTCCTTGTGGAACAGGGAGCCCAGTGTGGAACTTGATCCCAGGACTCTGGGATCATAACCTGAACCCCCAGACGTCCATAGACATGTTTGATATTTTATTTATTTATTTATTTAAAATTTTTAAAAAATTTTAAAAAAGATTTTATTTATTTATTTGGCAGAGAGAAATCACAAGTAGGCATAGAGGCAGGCGGGGAGAGAGGAGAAAGCAGGCTCCCTGCTGCTCAGAGAGCCAGATGTGGGGCTCGATCCCAGGGCCCTGGGATCATGACCTGAGCCGAAGGCAGAGGCTTAACCCACTGAGCCACCCAGATGCCCCGACATGTTTGATATTTTAATCATCTCCTTGACCGGGTTTTTCATTTGGGGGAGGTAATAATTGTATCTTACAGAGTACTTTTTCTTTTGATTTTCACAGCCATAAAATTAAGTATTAGGGTGGATATATATATATTTTTTTATTTCCAGTTTGGAGGAGGAAAAAAATAGGTAAAAAGAAATTAAGCAGGGATGTCTGTGTGGCTGTCAGTTAAGTGTCTGCCTTTGGCTCAAGTCATGATCCCAGGGTTCTGGGATCAAGTCCCACATTGGGTTCCTTGCTCAGTGGGAGCCTACTTCACCTATGCCTGCCACTCCCCCTGCTTGTGTGTGTGTGCTCCCCACCCCCCGACCTCTGACAAATAAATAACTTCTTAAAAAAAATTGAGCAACTTTTGTGTGGTCCCACCTTGCTAAAAGATGGTAAATTCACATGGAAAGCCTAATTCTGACAAAATTATCAATGCTTAATGTAGGTACTTTTTATGAAACTACAAGCATGGGAAAAGTTCAGGAATGTCTAAAATTCTGTTGCTTAGCTCTGTTGGGC
>ML098543.1:0-13850 GCA_003697995.1 Taxidea taxus jeffersonii | reverse complement strand
CCCCCCCCCCCGCCTCTTCTTTCTTTTCTTTTCTTCTCTGCCCTTTTCCTTCCCTTCCCTTCCCTTCTCTCTTCTCTTTCCTTTCCTTTCCTTTCTTTTCTTTTCTCTTCTTTTTTTTTCCCTTTTCTTTTCTTTCTTTCTTTTTTTTTTTAGTAAAAGCTAGCAAGAAGTGTAATAGATAAGAGGATACATTCTGGAACCAGACCACCTTGTGGGCTGTGTGTGCCTTGTGCCGTCTGTAAAACAAGATGATGATAGAGACTGTCTCATAGGGCTGTTGTAAGGATTAATGACTTAATACATTAAAAAACACTTCGTACCTTGCACAGTGCTACTCAAATAGCTGTCTTCTCTCTGAGGGGTTCAGCAAGGATCCTCAGCCTGGAGCTGCCCCCCTCACTTGAATCGTACAAAGGAATATGGACCCGGACCTCCCGAGCTGAGCCTTAAGAGGATGGCCCCCATGGGTGTCCTCTCACTGACTCTCTTCTCTTCCATCCCTTCTCTTGAAGGCCCTGATCACTGGGTGGCTCTGTCTCGCCCTTGAGCCTCTGGCAAGGGCAATTCTTTCTTTCCCTTGAGTCCAGTGCTCACGCAGTCTGCGGTGTGGTTGTCTTTTGTTAGACTCTGTTTTTGTGCCCCCCTCTCCCCTAGCTCCGCAGGCCCTGAGGCCTCTTTTCATCTTGCTCAAGCTCAGGCAGCTCTGTCAAAGCCCCTGTTTGCTCTGATGGAGGGTGGGTGACTCCGTGACTGCCTTCCGACCTTACCTGAGACCAGTTTGTTTTCCCCCAAGTGCTACAAGGGGCGGGCTCGGGGGTTCCTGTTTCTCTGCGCCCAGAGGGCATGGGAGGGGGGCTCAGCGGGCCGTGGCATGCATTCTTCAATAGAAACCCGGGGCTCTGCCCTTGTTCCTATTTCCGAGAGTTCTTTCCACCTGGTGGATTCCGTTTCCACAGGCTTTGGATCCCTCTGTCATTAGGCGGGCAGGCCTGGAGCTCTCCCACCCGCGCCGTTCCCGTGGAATGTTTCACCCAGTTGTCATTCCCTGCCATCAGGGAAGATAGTGACAGCGCACGGATGGGCTGTTGGCCGACTGGAGGGTTGATGACAATGCTTAGCATTTCATATCCTCCGAGAGAAGGAGCCTGGCGTTGGGAGCCCTACCAACAAGCCGCCCTGGTGAGCTTCCGAGTTGTGTGTCCATCCCGGACCACCTTTTTGAAGTTGATGACATCCGAGTGTGTCTCTTTCCTCATTTGCTGCTGGAGAATTTCTGGAGGGCTCACTTTGACTTGTTTCCATTTCCTTAGAAATTAGCAATGAGGCAGCTTCTTTGCTCCATAGTTGTCCAGAAGTTTGTATTTTTCCCTTTTAATAGGAACGGGACCTTTTCCGTATGCAGTAGAAACCCTGACTTTATCAGGCTATACCCTATTTGCCTCTTCTCTGACCTGGCTTTTTTTCCCACTGGGGTCCACACACAAGCCAGCAACACTTCGACGTGAGCCATCTGAGCACGTGGCACCGTATATTATCTCCATTTCAAATCTCTCCCCACTAACCGGGGTTGTGGTGGAGCAGAGAATCATTTCAGTGTGCCATACAAACTGACTTGCTATAACCAGCCACGGACGTTGGTCTCTCTCAAGAGCAGTGAGGTAGTAGAGTGATGACCCCATGGGCTTTGGAGAAACACTGCTTGGGTTCAACTTCTGTCTCTGCCACTTAGTAGCTGGCTGTGCAAATCTGAACAAGTCACTTCATTTCCCGGGCCTCGATTGCCTCATCTGTAAAATGGGATGATGGTAATTCATCTTACCTACCTATTAGAGTTCTGTGAATTCATTAATTCTCATTCATTAAATGAGTGATTATGGGTGATGTGTTTAAAATAGTGCCTAGCTCGGGCGCCTGGCTGACTCAGTCCATAGAGAATGCGACTCGATCTCGGGGTCATGAGTTCAAGTCCCACATTGAGCAATGAGCTTACTCTTGTGATCTCTCTCTGTCAAATAAATAAATAAAGTCTTTAAAAAAAAAATAGTGCCTGGCTCATCGTAACCATTTGGGATGTAGTACCTATGGTCTCCTTCTCTTCCATTGTTGTTGATTATCTCACCTAGCTCTTTCCAGCAAGTCCTGGTCTTCACTGACCTAGAGGAGCAAACATACTTTTACTGAGGAAGAGTGATGTTGAAATATAACATATTTTTGCTGATAGAGATGGGAGTAGGAAGGGGAAGAGATGAAATAAAAGTGGGAATTATAAAATGGGTGATGGGCACACGGAAGTTTTGTTCCTATATTATTTTCTCATTTCTGTGCATATTCATTGTCTGTAGTAAAAAGGTACAAAGAAGCCGAGAGGCGAACTCTGAACCCTATCAGTGTGGATAGAGTGCAGCGAGCCGGGAGCCCTATTAGGGTCTGGGTGGAAAGCCAGATTGCTACAAGCTTCCCAGAAAATAATCTGACAGGATATATCAAGAACCCTAAAAACATTTGTTCTAGTTATAATTGCTGCATGAAAAATTACCCAGAAACTTGGGTTAAAACACCATTTTATTATTTAAAAAAAAAAAAAAAGGACAAAAACAAAACCCCACACCATCGTATGAAGCTACCAGATTCTGTGCATCAAGAATTCAAACAGTCGGGATGGATAGTCTGTTGCATGGCGTGGGGGGTCTTCGGCGGGTAAGATCTGCAGGCCTGGTGGGGGTGACTCATTGGCTTGGGCTGCAATCTTCTGACGATATGTTTACTCCCAAGTTTGGTGGCTAAACTGGTGTGACCCAAAGAGTAGGGCCTTACTAGGCCCCCATGTGGTCTGGCCTCCTCTTGGCATGGGGGCCTCGTGGTTGTCTGGTTGGTCATACGGTGGAGGGGGGGCCTCCAAATGTCAGTGCTCCGACCAACAAAGTTCAAAGGTCACGCAGCCTCACTTCTACTCAGTCTGTTGGTTGAGGTTGTCACTAGCCTGCCCAGATTCCAGGAGAGGGGGGAATAGACCCCAGCTCTCTCTGGGAGGGGTGCCAGAGAATTTGAGGGTCTCGTTTGGCAACTGTCTCAGTGTTAATGCCTTCTGATCCAGTGATTTCACTTCTAGGAATTTATCTTAATGAAATTATTCAAAATGTGAACCAAGTTTTGTGTGTAAATAGATATACATATACATATAAATTTCAGTATAACTTATAATAATGAAATATTAGCAATAGACCTAATGACTCACGATAGGAAAAGAATAAATAAATGTTGACGAACGGCAAAGATCATGTAAAGCCTTTAGTTATTTAGTACACGGGGAAGTGTTCATATTTTAGTTTAAAATGATAAATGTGAGATTCATTCTGTATATCACATTTAATCTACCATGTTTAAAAAAGTCTGGATTGCTAAAAATTGCATAGACAAAGACAAGAAGAAAACATATTAAATATTAACAGTAACTATCTCCCAGCAGTGAGATTATGGGCACTGTAAATTTTTTTCTTTATCAGTTTCTGCTTTTCCAAAAATTTCTGCAATTGGCATGTATTGCTTTTGCAGTCACAACTAGAAATTCTAATTTATTGGACGCATTAAAAAATAATACTGACTCTTAACCATTATGCTTGTTATATTAAACTGGAAAAAAACCCTTGCTGCCTTGCTTAAAACTTGCATTTATATCACCATGCATGCACCCTCAGGGATGCCAAAGGGGGATGTGTGAACTGAAGAGGATTGGCAGCATTTTTCAAAATCCAGTTTCGGCCAGTCTAGGTCTCTTCCCTCACCCTATCCCCTCCATTTTTAGGACTGACAGACATTCTCCTCTCTGCTCCGAGTAGCTAAGATCTGGCAAGAGAGTGTGTGTTGGACTCAGGACATTTGCACATTCCCTATCTGTTCAGAAGACAGAAGACCAGGAAGCTAGACCCCAGCCCCCAAGCCCCAGCTAGGAGTCTTCCTCTGCAATGAACTTTGGTTCTTCAGTAAGTCTTTCTGGCCTTTTTTCTAGGACACATCCTCCTCTCTACCCCACGTGCATAGGTCCTTCCATGCCCAGATCCTGCTACATCTTTCCCTGGGCTTCAGAGAGTCCTGGGCTCTGCTGACCACCTGCTCCCTTTTCCAAGGGCTGCAAACTGCCGGCCCTACAGTCCCATCTCTTTTCATCGCCTCTGCCTGCTGCACCTTTACCAGTGAGTTGATGAGATTGGTTGTAAGTGAGCCTTGGTGTCTAGACTCATCAGAGGGCATCCTTGGCGCCTGTCTGCCCTGAAATCTGTAGCTTCCAGTAGTGCTCAGACAGCTACCTTTGCTCCCATCTCAGCCTCCAAGCAGATGACTGTGCTTGGTTCCAGTGGTACCCAGGGGCTCAACTGAACCTCCCATGATGACCAATGCCATCTCTCTTTCCCCAAGACCACAGCACCTTGGGACCACCCATCAATAAATGTAACAGATGGATAGACCTGAGTCCCACCATGCAGTGTGGCTCCAGATGTAGTTTTCCCATGGTCTGTATAATAAATGACTTCTTTAAAAAGATCGCAAACATTTATTTATTTTTTTAAAAGATTTTATTTATTTATTTGACAGACAGAGATCACAAGTAGGCAGAGAGGCAGGCAGAGAGAGAGGAGGAAGCAGGTTCCCTGCTGAACAGAGAGCCTGATGTGGGGTTCGATCCCAGTACTCTGAGATCATGACCTGAGCCGAAGGCGGAGGCTTAACACACTGAGCCACCTAGGTGCCCCAAGATCACAAACATTTAATCAGTTAATACATTCAGTAGGCAACACTTGAAATAAACTAGCTCCAAAGCTATGTGTTATTACTGGTATTATCTCCCTAATAGTCTCCTGGTCGGACTCACTGATAATAGTGCTCTCATTTTAATATAAAATTCCTCAGGATAGTTTTTAAAACAGTTAGAGTAATCAAACTTACTCTATTTTGTTTTAGATCCCCTAGAATTAATATCAGAGCATGTTAGCATAATACAAAATTGTCTTCTGTGTGAGTTGCCAGAATCAGCTGTCTATGTCCTTACTTTCCAGTTTGTTTGATATTCTATGAACAGAGGATTAAGGGGAGAGATGAAATATAGTTTAGGATAGAAAGGGAAATGGTTTATGATGCAAACGCTGACTAATATGGTTAAATCATTTGATCCTCTTAAAGGCTTTGCAAACCAGGAAAGATTTTACTCTCTATTCCAACCCAATTTCGATGACTGAATTGTTTATACACTCAAACAAAGTGTCATCTTTGCTACTTGGCACCACAAATGTTCTAGTTCTTCTGGAGGTATAGTGAGGTGACAGGATTCCTGCTTTGGTGATAGTGTGACTATGAGACTTACGTTGGTTGAGGACTTGTGAGTAGAACTAACAAGATGTATCACTTCTGGGTGAAGCTTGGGGAACGGGGGTGAACACTGCCACATTTTATGCCCCCGCTGGGTTCAGATGGAGGCTTTATCACCTGGATGTTTCCAAGTACCTGGATGAGCAGAGTCTCCCCAACCTGCATCAGACATGTAGCGAGATGGAGAAATGTACTTGTGAAGCCATTGAGATTTCAGGATTGTTCCTTATTGGCGCATAACAGAATCCATCATGACTGGTAATAGGGGTAGCTAACTAGCTGACGGGTAGGTGTGTCTGTAGGTAGACAGATATGCAGAGAGATAAACATCCAGATATCCTGGTAGTAGTAGTTCATGGGTAGGAAAGTCAGTCAGGAAACCAGAATTCCTACTCTCACTTTGACTAATTAGTCTACTAGTCACTATCTTTGATTACAATTCATTTGAATCCCCTTTCTCTGAGTTAAAATTATATTTCTTTTTTTAAAAATTTATTTATTTGAGAGAGAGAGTGAGAGAGCATGAGAGGGGAGGTCAGAGGGAGAAGCAGACACCCCATGGAGCTGGGAGCCTGATGTGGGACTCCATCCCAGGACCCTGGGATCATGACCTGAGCTGAAGGCAGCCGCTTAACCAACTGAGCTACCCAGGTGCCCCTAAAATTATATTTCAATCCTGTTGATTATTTAAAGTTTTTGCAAGATATTTTCAGTGGGGGAAAAAAAAAGACAAATTGCAATGCAGGGTGCACAGTATGGCTCGGTTTTTGCCAAGAAAAAATTATATATGATTAGAGAAATGTCTGAAAGGCTATCTACCAAAATATAAACTGTAGGGGGAATGCAGGTGATTTTCATTTTCCTTGTGTATCCATGTTTTCTACTTAAAAATAGAAGCACCCATCATAAGCTCCTATTGCTTTTGTTCTGAGCAGTGTCCATGACTCTGCCTTTGGTCCATGTGATTCTGGATGTCCTGAGAGCTAAGCATTCCGCCCTTCCCACCTCACTGTCTCCCCACCCCACCCCACCCAGCCTGAAGTGGTTACATATCATCTGACCTCGGCCAGTCACGTGCTCTCCTGGAATCTGAACCGCCGTACCTACACTTGGAATGATTTGTGGTGTTGTATCGTCTGGTGGCAATGTCAAAAACAGATTCTTTGGAAATTTGTTGACCATATACCGATGCCAGCTATATTCTCAAAGATTGTTACATCTAAGTCCCACAAGTCTGGAACCATTCCAAGAATGTTCGGGTGAATTTTTAAGGTTCAAAGACCCAAAGCCAAGATTTGAAGGCGGGTGGCTGACTTTAAGCCGGGACAGCAAATATTAGCACTCATGCTGCCACTTCCTCTCCTGCCCTCAGGTAGACATCACCGGTCAATCAGGCCTTTTACTGTCCCACCCACATTGTCATTACCAATCAAGCAGAGTAGTAAGAGCCAGCTGAAATCCTTCCCATTTACCAAAGATTTGCTGGCAGAAGAAAGGTGGTCTTTCTTCATGGGAAGCCATGCCCATCACAGAGACATCACCGTTACTGTTCAGACCAATCGGAAAGGTCATCTCAAGACAATACAGTGGCCTCTGCATTCCCACCAGAATCTGCCTTTGAGAAAAAAAAACAAAAAAACACAATGGGACAGCACAATGGGTTCTGTCTTTCTTGAGGTTTTAGGAGTTACTTTAATTTTAAGGTTATACAGTTTCTTCTGTTCATTTTTCTAAAAATTTTATTTTAAGTAATTTCTACACTCAATGTGGGGCTCAAATGCATGACTCCAAGGTCAAGAGTCCCATTCTCTACCCACTGGCCCACCACGTGCCCCTGTGCATTTCGGCTTTGGTCTGAACTGATTTTGGGGTTTGCAATGAAAATATTTTTACTAATACGACGTGTATTACATGTTTGGTTTAGAAGATTAACAAGATAAAACATAAAGAATGAATTTGTTCTGTCCTCTTGCCCATGAAGTGTTAAGCCACAGAAACTTTTTAGGCTCTTTATTCTTGCTTCTTTCAAGCTGGTTGTGATTATTAGCAAGCTTCTTTTAAGAATGAGCAAGACACTTATAATCAGCTAGTGCTGGGTGTATGTGTGTGCATGCTTATGGGGACACGTGGTGTTGTGTGATAATTGGAACTTAAGCTGAACTTATGTGAACTCAGACACACTTGGAGTGCATGAGTCAAGGTCATACAGGCATGTGTGTGTGATGGTAAAAATGGTGGGTCAATATCCTTCCATTCTAGCTAGCCACTCACCATTTCATCCACACCTGCTAGTTATATTATATGAACATATTATTTCTGGCTCCTTCCATGTAGTGACTTGGACTGCCCCAAGCAATGGACCTTCCTAGCAATTTGGTCCTATGCTCTCTAGTACCTTTATATCTGAGCTATTACAGGGATCATATTCCCTCCCTCATTCCCCATTCACTAAGTATTTGTTGAGCAATTGCCATGTGCCAAGAGATGTACCAGTTGCTGGGGATCCAAAGCAAGTAAGACAAGACTCTGTCTTAAGCTTCTGGGTTCATAAGGACCATGGGAAACATACCTAGACCCCTTTGGAGGCCAACAAAATAACTCTGGAGACTTCCCAAACCTGAAGTCTGCTCCACACCCCCTCCTTCCACGGGAACAGGCATCTGGTAGTCATTAACGTTACTCCCCAATATTTCCAGCTCTCCTCCTTTAGAGCACATGGTACCACTGCACATCTGTTCCTCTTGAAGTTAAGAGCAGTCATGTAGCTTGCTTTGGCCAACAGGGGGTGAATGGGAATTACATGTCACTTCTGGGGAAAAGCCTTGGTGAACAAGTGCATGGTTTTCTATGTCAGTGACTGGCTGTGTTCCAGATGGTGAGGCCCTTAGCCTGAGTTCCATGATAAGGGTGATTTGGAATAGAGCCCCTGACACTGACCCAAGTTGGATGATTATGTAAATATGAAAAAAACTGTTGTTTTAAGCCACTGAATTTGAGAGTGTTTATTACCTCAGCAGAACCTAGCCTTCCCTGACAGATACAGTGGGCATCTCCCAGACCCGGCAAGAGGTTTTGTGACCTTGAACCAGGCTATCTAGTCTGAGTTGGGACGGGGCGTCCTGGTGACCCTGCAACACTAAATGAACAAAGGTAACACTGAACTTACTATAGCTGGAATTCCCAGAAACAACAGTCCTTTCAAGTTGAGTAATTCCCCTTCTGCTTCAAAGGGGTTGCCTCACCATGCCATCAAAGTCTTTGAAACAGTAAAACCCAAGGGCAGACCTACTTGGCAACAGTAGGTCCATACCTGGTGAAAAAAAGGGGACCACCCCTGAGAACCAGGATTAGAACTGTGTGTAGCAAAACAGACCTAAAGACAGTGGGCAAACTGGCGTGCCCTACTGAGAGTCTCTAATCTTGAAATCTGGGCTTCCCATTTCACTCTGCATTTAGAATTTAGAAATGGCTGAGGCCATTTCTGAGATGTATTTCAACAGAAAAAAAATGGTGTGGACATCACCAGAAATTAAGAAAATGCAATGCAAAACAGCACAATGATCATTTTCTTCCATTATTAATTTGAAGAGATATTTTAAAGGTCCTGTGTGGGCAAAGGGGATATAAATTCCTACAGTCTTTCTGCAAACCGATAAGATAGCAGATATCAAAAACCTTAAAAATAAAAAAAATAATAAAATAAAGAGCTTTAAAAACATGTATGCTCATTAATCCCTTCTTTTTTTTTTTTTTTAAGATTTTATTTATTTATTTGTCAGACAGAGAGGGAGAGAGAGCGAACGAGCACAGGCAGACAGAGAGGCAGGCAGAGGCAGAGGGAGAAGCAGACTCCCTGCCGAGCAAGGAGCCCGATGTGGGACTCGATCCCAGGACGCTGGGATCATGACCTGAGCCGAAGGCAGCTGCTTAACCAACTGAGCCACCCAGGCGTCCCTCATTAATCCCTTCTTGCATGGTAATAGAATTTTTAGCTGGGCTACTCGGAGTAAGGATGATATTCCCAGCTTTCCCTCCAGCTGAGAATGAGCATGTGAGTAAGTTCTGGCCAATGGGATGAGAGCAGAAGGGATGTGGTGACCTTCAGGCTGAGCCGTGAAGGGACACAAGTGAGATCTCTCGTTTCCCTCCTTTTTCTTTGTCCTGCTATCTAGAAGTCAGATCACTTGGACAAGAGCATCATCTAGGGATGCCAAAGCCTCAAGATAGAAGGACCTGGGTCCTTGATATCATGGAACCAAAACCATTGTCCCAGCTCTGATTTTATCCCAGATATAAATACATGTATGTTAATTAAATCCCAGCATGTCACATGAGTGGCCAAAAATATCCCAACTAATGCAGCAGAATCCCTACTTTTGGAGATTTATCCTCAGTCAATAATTGAGGGTGTGTGTAAAGATGTAAGCAACAGCAAAAGCTATCACAGACCTTGTGTGAAAGTTACAAAGAAACTACTAGTGGTTCGGTTAAAGAAATTATACTTTATTTATAATAATTTATTATAGTTTACAATGGAATACTAGGAAGCCATTCAAAGTTATTACATATAAGAATATTTATTAGTGTAGAAAAACATCTATTTTTTAAACTGCATGTGTAAGATACGAGTCTGTGTAGACAATCTCAGCTTTTCTCTCTCCACCTGCAAAGAATTCTGAGTCCTGCAACTTTATCTCTCTCCCTCATTCTTGTGGAAGGCCCTGTCTTGCCAGATGAGCTTTCTTAGGCTTCTGTCTTGAGAACTGAGAGGAAAGAAAAAGGGGGAGAAAGATATAGGCACGTTGGCTAGGGCTAGGAGGATATTTTCTGAAGGGTCTTGAGAAGGGAGAGGCGAGCTGTTGCATGTGGGACAGGGGGTGAGAGAAGAAAAAGGGGATTTAGAAAAATATGCCTGTGGACCATATGCCTCTTCAAGGTGTTGGGCTGAAATGACTTCAGGCTGCTATGAATGAAGGCATTGAACCATGGGGTCTCCTATTGCGGACATAGAAATGGGTCCTGAAGATATGTATCAAACACTCAGGGTTTATTTATTTTTTGTTTTTGGCCTTTTAGCCAGCTTTTCCTCTGGGTAGGTAAAAATCCATCTTCTGCTTTTCAGTTTTCTGCTAGCACTTCTCCACTTGTAATTAAAAACAAATGCTTAGATGTATTCTTTTTAAATGGTTGCTGAGCCTCGCTAAAGAAGTGGAAACATAAATTCATCCTTTCCTTTTCCCTTAGCACAGGGAGAGGTGAGGGGAGAGGAGGAGGTAAGTTCCCACCTCCACTTCTCAACAACACACACCCCTATCTGCTAGAAGCTTCCACATGCCTTCTCCCGAACGCTCTGAGCCAGTTAGAGTCGGGTCAGGTGGGGCATGTCCACAGTTCCCCAACCACCCAGTGGTGGAGAGGATGAGGGAGCTTGATAACAGTCTGCTGCCTTGTTTCTGGGATGATGGGACCATAGACACCCACCTGGGCATCCATGGCAGGCCCTCTCACTACCTTACCAAGTCCTCACCCTACCCAACAGACCTCCTGCTCCCATTCCTGGTTTTTATTTTCGTAGGACTGAAACGCAGCTGGTTGGAATCCTGGTCACCATGACTCTCTCTAGAAAAGAAATGAACTCTACCTGTGGAATTCGTGATCTATAGCTGTGGCACACACCTGATGGCTTGAAAATGACAATTTCACAGAACATTCTGGTGCCCTTTTCCCCCCCCACTTCAGGGAGAATCTATGAGAGGCAATGGGGGAGATTCCAGGTTCTGGTAATCCCAACATAGGAAGGAAAGAGAAAAGGGTATTTTGTTAGTCCACATCAGTGAGAGTTGATTAAATCCCTTGCTTGAATATTTTTAGCTATTCCTGTCCCCAGGGAAATGTCCTGAAGTCTTCTGGGCAGCTAGAGAGATAAAATATAAAGAGTATGGCAGGAACACCTGGGCATCATTGGTGGGAATGCAAATTGGTACAGCCACTGTGGAAAACAGTTATGGAAGTCCCTCAAAAATTAAAAATAGAAATATCATATGCACTACTGGGTATCTACCCAAAGAAATACTAATTCAAAAAGATATGTTTATTGCAGCATTGTTTGCATTTGCCAAGGTATGGAAGCAACCCACGTGTCCATCGATAGATGAATGGATAAAGATGTGATATATACACTCCCATATGTGTAATGGAATCTAAAAAAGCCACAAAAAAGAATGAGCTCTTGCTATTTATGACAACATGGGTGGACCTAGAGGGGATTATGCTAAATGAAATAAGTCAGCAGAGAAAGACAAATACCTTATGACAGCACTTACATGTGAAATATGAAAAAACAAAGAGCAGAATTAGACCCATAAATACAGAGAACAAACTGATGGTGTCCAGAGGGGAGGGAGGTGGGGGATGGGTGACATGAGTGGAGGGGAGTGGGAGGTACAGACTTCCAGTTATGGAGTGAGTAAGTCGTGGGAATGAAAGGCAGAGCACAGGGAACACAGGGAATACTATGTACAGTATTTCAAGTCTACTTGACCTAGGCAATACAGAGGCAAGTATTTCAAGTCTGCTGTGCTGTGTACAGTGCAATGACACTGTGACAGCATTACATGGTGACAGATGGTAGCTACACTTGCCATGAGCATCACACAGAGACTTGTTGAATCACTATGGTGTACACCTGAAACTAATGTTACATTGTGTGTCAACTGTACTCAGATTAAAAATTTAAAAAGAGGGTGGCAACCGAGGTCATTCCATCTATAGAGGACACCCTTTTAACGAGCTGCATTTGCTGGAGACTTCATACTGAGCCTTTGTTCCATGGCATATGTCCCAGTGACTGACCTGGACAGATTCTACAGGTACAGTTGTAGCTGTGGGGGAGATGGGAGGATGAACGAGAGAATTCATAATTACTGTGGGAGGACTATTTCAGCAGGTCACATGGAAAGTATTAGTCAGTGGTGGGCCACTAACCTGCCCAGTCATCTGGGGGATGTGGGGTATAGTATAGTCCCTGAGGAATTGATTCCCAGCTCTGTGAACCCATTTGACCTTCATGGGGCAGGTGCGGGGCAGAGGACCCATGGACCTAAGAGGCACAGTTTTAATAAGGATCTTCAGGAGTCTCTCTGGGTTTGCAATCATTCCAGAGGGCTGGAAAATTCCCAAGATGGAGAAAACCACCATCTTGATGGCCCTCTGGGGATGTCATAGCACATATGACAACATGTGCTATGCTACTTAAAAATAGAACGGAATGCCCTTAAAGATCCGTGGGTAATGAAAGTCCATGTTTCTTAGTACTGCACATGAGTGGGTCAAGGGAGCAGAACACTTTTTAGGCAGGACTGTCTGTTATTTGCAGGAATAAGGGCAAAATAAAACTGAGGCCCCTTGTTTAGAAATTAGGAATTTCAAGACAGAAACAGGGGAGCATTAAATCAACCATGGAGTCCTTCTAAGCATGAGGTCCTTGTGCAACTCTATAGGTTGAACGCCCATGAAGCTGGCTCTATTTTAAAAGTTCCCAAGAGAGTCTTTGAGATTGGCTGAAGATGGAAAGGGCCAAAGCAGGGTTGAGCTGTACAATAATTACTGATATTATTCTCTTTCCTGCTTTAATCTCTATGGTTTTACTAGCTATTTCCTCATGGACTATAAAATTTGCCCATAGGCACATTTGTCCCCCAGCTACAATTCATTTCTCTCCTTCTCTTCACAGCCCAACTTCTCAGAAGCCCAGGCTACAATTGCTATTTCTGCTTTTATTCGGATTAGACAGTCAGCGACATTTAAAAATCAAATTTTATCCCCCACAAATCTACCAAATCTTACCAGTAGAGCTCTCGTGTGTGAGTTAGGGGTGCTTCTAACAAGTAACAGATAATCTGGCGTTCAGCGGTACAGACCAACAGGAGTGTATTAATTTTTCTCACATTCCAGAAGGCCTGGAGACAGGCAGTTGCAGATGTTGGTTTAACAGATGGACCTCGTCAAGATCCACATGACGCTTTCACCACATGCTTGTAAGGTTTCCCCCACTCCCATCCTGCTCAGCTCCCAGAATCAAGGCTGGAAGCAGAGAGAAGGAGTAATGCCAACCATGTCCTCAGTCCAGATGTAAAACAACCCCTCCAAAGCTAAATGGCATCTAAACAAGCACAGATTCTGCGGCGTGGGAGCTTGTACAGAGCACCATGGGGAAAGGTGGTCCTAACCCACCATGTCTGGGGTCTCCACTGGGAGGACTGGAAGTCTCAGTTCAATCATGGGGCTGCAGACCCTGAGACATGTCCTCACTCCGAGGCTTCGAGGTTGGTGCTGTCGGCCGGACCATCTAGACCCAGTCTCTCCATGGGTGTCTTGGTATAGGCTGGTTTGGGCTTCCACACAGCATGGCCGCTGGCTTCCAGAAGCAAGTGTACCAAAAGAAGAGGTAGAGACGCATGGCATTTTTGTGATCTAACCTCATGCGTCGC